>JAOXYD010025783.1:0-14383 GCA_028565735.1 Pinacopodium congolense | reverse complement strand
TGTTATTAATAAACAAAAGACGTGAATTTGTTTTAATGATGTTGCATTTTAATTTGTGAATATTCCTTTTATGTAAATAAATGATTTATGTGAATCAGGTTACAATATGAAGAAATATAAGTTATCTGAATTCATTTGATAATTAACCTCTTAATTAATTAGTATAACGTTTTAATAATTTGTTTTATAATTGAATGATTTATGAAAAGCTTTCAATGATTATGTTTGAAAATTCTGAATTATTTTCTATAATTATATCCTATGTCGAAAAATGATGATGGATTGGTTTGCTCGACAATAAGAAAATACTTAAGTTTGGGGGAGTTGTTAGGGGTTAAATTTATAATATTTTTTATTGTTATTTGATGTTAATTTAACCCTATTTTAGTGCCTAAATGTTCAATTTATGTGTTATTATGTTCACTTTGTAGAATGGAGCTTAAAGATGGAGATTGGGATAAAAAGATGGAAGTTTTATCAAAAGTCAACTAAAAGTCAACTTACAACGGTGGGCTCCTAGGGTGTCGTTGAAGGATGAACAACCCTAAGGTGAAACAGTCAAAATGTGACTAGTTAAACATATATACTACAATTCTCCAAAATTATGGCTTAGACATGCTCTTTTTGTCTTCAAGGGTAAGTTAGAGGCTGTAGGAGCTGTCAAAATAGAAAACAAAAACAACAAAACACACAATCAAACACAAGAATTCAGATTTGGAATTTAGAGAGAGTTTCTCTTCTTTCTCTCTTAGTTTGCTTAGAGTTTCTTAGCTTCAAGTGTGTTTTGAGTTGTTACTTGTTGGAGAACGTTGCTAAGACATATATCTTTGTTTCTAAACTATCTTAGGGGGTTTCTAAACTCAGAATATTGCTATATTTTCTTTGTTTTTTTGTAATAATCAAAGTTTATGTTTTTATGCTTACATTCTTGAATGTTCTTTGATTTTTTTGCGAGTTATTGTGGATTTTGAAGAATGTGTTGCTATCCAAATCACGTTCAAGAGTTTAAGAATTTTCCAAAAGCATCTTAAACTTATTTTGTAACTTCTAAACTCATTAATTCAGCTTGCATTTTTTGATATATCAAAGTATGTGGTTTAAGATGCATGTTTTGTATGCTTTGATGATTATGTGTGGTGGTTAAATCCTTTTTCTAACTTAAGATTGGTGTTTTAATGTTTTAAGAGACCTTGAATAGATGTATTAAGGTCTGATTTTATTTATTGGAAGTCTTAAAGTTCTGATTACCAAAATTTGATTATTTGTTAGAGTTAGAGATCTGAGACCAAAAATCCAAATATCGACTTCTTGATATTAAAGACCATTGACTAGATTTAAAGCATAATCAAACTTTAAACTAAGGGGTCATTTGGCTTTGTTGTTAGTTATGGTTTTTGTGTTTATGTATTAGTTTTTGTGTGTTATTTTCAGTTTCTGTGTTGTTTTTCTTAAAGTTTTTGTGCTATATTAATGTGTTGTATTTTTCAGTTTCTGTGCTGTTTTTTTCGTTTTCTATGTTTAAAAAATCAAGAAACCAAAACCTAAAACTAAATCTATACCAAACATGTCCTAAGTTTAATGGAGAAAAGGCATAAGTCTTAACCATAGCTTTGTCTTGAATTTGTGAAGGAACTCTAATCCAGCTTTTAAAATTATTTAAGCTCAATTAATTCATTAATCACCTCATCCTTAGCTAGATTCCTCATTTTGATAATTTTAGTAATTTAAAAATAATTTTATAATTTGAAATTTCAAAGTTCGAAGGATAGTATGATAGTTTAGTATTTTTCATCTTTTTAATCAATTAATTCAGTATTCTCTAGATAATTGTAATCCGTTTGACCTAATACTTACATCATATAAACTTACTCATAGGATCGATACTCGAAGTCTTAAATATACTCCACTTTATTACTTGATACAATCGGTATGCTTGTCGAAAAGTTGGTCTCGAATTAATTGTTACATTGCATGTTGAAAGATAGATTATTTGAGTTAATTTTTTGTAAGGCCAACCACAATGAAACATCATCACACTATGATAATTTTATAACTCTAAACTTCTATAGGGAACTAAATTTTTTTCAATAATTAGAGGCAATAGGTGGAACTCACCTATTACTAACAATCTAGCCATCAACTATATTTCTTAAATCAATTCTTCTTACTAAGAAGGTCACGATGGAAATCCTATAGATTCAAGTTTTACACTAACTTCTCCACCTATAAATGTCTAAAACCTCCCTCAACTCCCAAACCTTGGAAAAAACTATTTTGGAACAGAAAAGAATTACTTAGAAAATTTTTTATCCTATGGCTAATTTTTCTGAACAAGCTACCTGGTAGAGACAAACTATCCCATCTCCAAATCTCGAACTTGTACTTTTTTTTCCTTGATGACCAAGAAAACTAAAGTCACTTTTTTAAAAATATCATTACTTATTGAACACTTGGAATTCCACTTTAAAATATGTTGTAGCTTCTAGTCTTTCCAATTCTATCCAACTTAACCTTTTCGTTAGATTTAAAACCTCACAATCCTTAACTTGACCATACTTGATCTTTTGATAACTTTTGTTTCTATAGATGCTTATGTTATCTAGTAAGAAAGTAATGACAGAACCTTAAATGATTCTCACACTCCAATCTAGAGTAGCATCTTAAAAGCTACCAAACTCATTTGAGAGATACAAAACTCACTTATAGATGAGAGCCATTAAATTCAGTTTCTATAATTTATTTGTATTCTTACTAACTTTCTTTGTAAGTAGTAGTTACAAAATAATTGAAATAGGGAAGCCAACGAACAAAAAAGCAATTAAACTACCAAGAAAGAGGAAAATAAATAAAATAAATACTTTCATAAATCAAGGTAGCTTTAAGTTACCAGATAAGCTAGAGATAACGAAGAGGAAAGGAAGAATTCCACTAGCATATAATGGAAATGAAGTGTTGCAGATCCTTCCATCATCCAAAGTTAAGGATATATACATCACTAGATGGCAGAGGAAGAGGAAGATTATTAGAAAAGTCACCCTAAGAAACTAACCCTATGCAAATTCCCTCCTTCATCCATCACATCTTCCACATTAGATGACTCATCATCATCAGAGGACTTAGGAACAAGAGAGATTAGACATCTAATTCTTCATTATATGGAAGAATTTAAAAAAAGCAAATCAATTTCTAACACGAAATCAAGCTTTCAGCTCCCATCCCCTATTCCTACCACAATTGTCCCCTTTGACAAAATATTTTTTAAAGAATCAAAAGACTTGAGGATATTTATAAAAAGGAAAGGATAAAAATATGAAAGAGTTAAGAATGAAAGAAATAAGAAGGCAGGTTTAAAAGAAACAATGAAAGGACCTCCTTTAAAGATCAAACTAGAGAAGACATCAAATAACTCTCGGATTCTAGATGCTCTTCATTATTTCATTCCCTCTTCTTTTAGATTCATCTTGATAATTTAAAGGCAGTTATAATGTTTCTTTTGAAACTTTTCACTATATAAGTAGCTTAACAACTTTCTCCCACAACTAGAAAGGGTGTTGAATTTATTTTGTTACCTTGTTCTGGCCCACCTTCTAAAAGGATAGGTGTCAAGCATTGGTTGAGTGATTAAGAAAGTAAAGCGATTTTAACAATTTTACTTTGAAAACCAAAATAAATTTACTTGAAAACCAACATTGCAAAAGGCAAGTGCACCTATCGAACAAGTAATAAAGTAGAGAAATTTTAAGACTCCGAGTGTCTAATCCATGAGGAACTTGTGATTGGTTAAATAAAAAATTAATCAGATTATAATTATCTAGGAAATTCCAAATTAAATGATTAAAAAGATGAAAAACTACTAAACTATCCTACCATGCTTCAAACCTTGCAATTTTTAATTATAAAATGATTTCTAAATTAATGCAAATTACCAAATTGTGGAATTCAGCTAAGGATTAGGTGATTAATGAATTAATCGAGTTCTTCAAAATTTTAAAGATTGAATTAGAGTTCCTTCACGAATTCAAGACAAAACTATGGTTAAGACTTATGCCTTTTATCTATTAAACTTATTTTAAAGTTTGGTTATGCTTTAAATCTAGTAAATGGTCTTTAATTTCAAGAATTTAATTTCTATTTGTTGTCTCAGATCTCTAACTCTCACAAGTAATCAAAGATTGGTCATTCATTGATTAATTTTTTTTGTTTATTGATTTTTCCAATAACCTAAGTTGATTTCTCATGCCTTAGATTATCTTTCACTCCAATCGTAGGCGGCCAGCCCAAAATCAAAACTTTAAGAGCTTTAATAAACAAAATTAGACTTTTACATATGAGTTCAAGGTATCTTAAAACATTAAAACACCAATCTTAAGTTGGAAAATGGATTTAACCACACATGATCATCAAAGCATACAAAACATGCATTTTAAGCCACATACTTTGATAGATCAAAAAGTATAAGTTGAATAATAAGTTTAGAAGTTACAAAACAGGTTTTGAAAGCCCTTAGACTTATCTTGAATTCATTAACATGATCTGAATAGCAACACAACTTAAAAATCCATAATAACTTGTAGAAAAATCAAAGAACATAAGAGAATATAAGCATAAGAACATGAATTGATTAATTAAAAAAAAGAGAAATACAACATTAATATGAGTTTAGAAACCCCCTATGATGGTTTAGAAACCTAGATATATGCCTTAACAACATCCTCTAACAAGCAACATCTGAGAAAACACAATATAACTTGAATTATAAATGTTTGAAGCTTAAAGACTTAAAAGAAAATTGAAGAGAGAAGTTATAGGAACTCTCTCTATATACAAATATGAATTATGTACTTTGGATACATCTCCCCCCTGCTTTTTTGTTGTTTTTGCAGGTTTATTGGACTCCCCCTTGATACTAGTAGACAATGGAATTAATTAGAGACACGTCAAAGCTACAAAATTGGAGATTTAGAGCTGATATTGTTAACTGATACATCAATGGCACCCTAGCTAATGCATAACGACACCTTGTAGCCCATCGTTGATTGTCGAATTTTAACTTCTTAACCTTGGGGCTGATCATCCTTAAATGGCACCCTGTTCATCCTTAAGTTTAGGGCTGCAGACCCATGTTAATGGTTGACAAATGAGTCAAACTTTGATCCTTTTGCATAATTTCTCAACTTTCAATCAACATCCTACAAATTAAACAAATCAACACACAAATTATCTAATTAAGAACTTAATTAGGGGCATAATTCATCAATTAATCAATCAAAATGAAATCAAATTAGCCCTTAACAATTCCCCTACACTTAAGCATTTTCTTTTCCTCAAGAAAATTAGAAAATTAATTCATCGGCAATTTTATAATAGGATATAAAAATAAGAAAATCAATTTAAAATTAATAACATAATTACTGAAAATGCTTTCTTCATCCTTAAAAAATAATGATATATGGGAATGTTATAAAATTAGTTTATCACATCAAATCATAAATGCATTTAAATCATTTTCATTCTTTTTCAATCTTCAACCTAAATCACAAAAATCAATTCCACATGTAAAAGGTAAATACACTGAGTTTAATGCATCATATTTTTGACACTTTCTCATCTTTTAAGTAATTTAAATCATAGTTTAATTAATCACATAATTAATTAAATTTGTAAACAGTTTAGTTGAGAAAGTCACTTTAGTCTTTTTATGCGAAGGTGAACATTTTGTCATAAACAACCCTCTGTTACTCAATTGATTCACATTAACTCAATCGATTATTGGCCCCACTCATAACTTAAACCTTATCCATATATATACATTACTCTCTTCTTTTTTTTTCTTTTTTTTCTGCTTTTTTTTCGTTTATTCTCTCTTTTTGTTTTTTTAAAATATACATACATATAAGATTATAAATTAGAGGACTAGATTCTATTTACTTATTTAACTAATTAAGTAATTAGTGTTAATTTTAATTAATTTTTTTCTTTTTATGGTTAATTCTAGTTCTTTTCCATTTTTCTTCAAATGATAAAAGTGCCTTAAAAGAAGTTATAAAATTACTCAAGAAGTTGCATTTTATATATGGAATATTATTCTAATCATTAGGTATCCGTCATCTAAATTATGAAATGAGTTAAAGGCATTTAGTCATTAATAGTCAGAATTAATCATATAACATTTCAAATTGTAAAAATAACTGAATTAAAACGAAAGCATAGACAATAAGAAGGATCAAAATTAATTTTTTTTCCCAAAATTTATAGACTATGATGAAATTGATGATAAATCAAATTACTTTTAAGAAAACAAAATTCAAGTGTTTATTTAAAAAAATAAAACTTAAGTGTATAAACCAATATGTTCCCTCACCCACACTTAAACTAAACATTATCCTCAATTTTTGATAAATAAATTGAAAAGCATATTGTAGAAGAGTAAGGAAAGAAGTACATCTATTTGATATAGACTTGAAGATCCGTTGGTGAATTTGTAGGAATTGAAACAACCAAAAGCAACAAACATAGAGAATAACAATGAATTCTCCATTCATATAAATATGTAAGTGAAATAAAACTAAGGAGTCACAGTACATAAAAAATATAGGAATCAGATCCAAAACAAAGCATTAAACAACCTATACTCTGAAACTAAAATGAAAACACATGAATAAAACCAAATCCTAAAGAAAACTTGTTAAAACAATCCATCAAACATTTAAAAATCTGAACGCTGACTATCGGATCCTAAAGCTCGATCCATCTTAGAATTAGAGTGATAAGTGTGATTTTAGTTTATGTTTCTAGGTTGTTTTTAGGGGTTTTAAGTGTGTTTTTGTGTGTTTTAGCTTTAATTTATTTGATCTTTTGCATCTTTTTCATATTTGCATGATCTTTGAAGTGTTTAAGTGCTTCGTTGTTTTGTTTAGTGTTTAAGGGTGAATTTTGAGCATAGTTGAGGGATAGTTTGATGCACACTGTTGCTTGCTTTTGCAGGTAGCATAATTTCAGATTGGGGCGTTTTTCAGGTGATTTTGGTGGCTTTCTGCGAAGGATCTATAGATCAGATGGCCACGAAAATTGGTGGAGAGGAAGATCAAGATGTTAGGAGTCTCCGGTTCAAATTCAAGTCAATCGGAGGTCCGAAGAAGAAGTTATGGCCAAAAGTATGAAGGGTGTTCAGAGTTGTTAAGATCGGGTCACGATCGTGACAGCACTGTTCATGAGCCCCTCTGTCATGATCGTGACCCAATCATGATCATGACAACACTGTTCATGAGCCCCTCTGTCACAATTGCGATAGTGGGTCTGATGCAGAATGGGTCAAATGCGGGATTTAAAGCCTCTTGACCGTCCTTTTGACATATTTAAGGGCTCAAAACCCTAGGAGCAATAATGATTGAGTAGCCAACACCTAAAAGAGGCAAAGTGGAGGACTTTGGTGGCTCCCAAAAGAAGAAAGGAGAGAGATCTTATTTGGAAAGCAAGAAGACAACACACAAGTTTCTAGCTTTCTTGGAGTAAAGAGAAGATATTCAAGGCCCTATTTTGGAATATTTTTGTTCTTCTTCTCTTTATTATTTTTAGCATGGAAAACATGAGTATTGTTGGATTATTTGGGATTATGAGTAGCTAAATACTTTGTAGGAGTTGTTCTTGAACTGTTTTGTAGAACTCTTATTTTATGATTCAATGAATGAATGTTTGTGGTATGTATTGAGCTAAATCCCTGCAATAGACCGAGAGGGTGAGTAGGTTAGCCTTGCAAAAGACCGAGAGGGTGAGTTAGGTGATAGTGTTGGGTAGCACAATGAGAGTTGGCTCCCAATAGACCTATACATATTTAGGTTTTTACAAGTAGTTAAAAAGAGATCTTGGCTATTTGTTAAATATTACCTATAAGATTGCTTAACATCTAATTGAATGGTTAGGAGAGATTAGTAAGGCTAGAGATAGTATAATCAATCTTAATCTATTTGGCAAGGGGTAGTTAATTACACCGTGAGAGAGGGTAATAAAACATTAAAAAGTCTTGGGTCGAACAAAATTGGATCATTAAGTTAAGAGGGAAGCAAAATAGGGATAGAATGACTCTTAATCTTAAACCTTGGTTATCAAATTCCTGCATTTCGTCTTAATTTTCTGTTATCATTAGTTTAATTTAATTTAATTTATTTTCTAGTTTATTAATTACTAAAATTATTTCTTAAACAAAGTAAAACCCAAATTAAGTGGTGACTAAACTCAATCTTTGTGGGATCGATATTCGTTCTTTACTACAAGTTATGACCCGTATACTTGCAGTTTTGAGCGTAAAACTAGTAGTTCGGTTTTACAACTGAGCACTCAACAACAATACCCTCATTACTAAGGAAATGAAGAAGTTTTAAAGTAGTAAGAAGTTCCCATCTATTTAAGTTTTGATGATGACAAAACAATCTTGCTAATGGTTTTAATGCGTTAGGATGTTTTGAAAAGATAGATTTAAAGAGAAAAATATTAAGAGATATATTTTGAATCCATTAGAGCTTAAATGAGGTTCATATAGAATAAGAGTAAAAGACAAGGCTCAAGATGAAGACAAAAATTTAAATAGGTTCTATTTTGTAACTTTTATTATAAATCTTATCTTGGCCCTCTCAAAATGTTTATGAGCTCAAATCAAGCATAATGTATTCATATTTAGTGTTTATTTATATAGGTTGCACAATTAAAAGGAATTATATGGTGAAATTTTTAAATAATCATAATCAAGAGGAATTATATGTTAAAAGTTTTAAATAATCCTCTTGAGACACTAAAACTTTTTAGAGACCTAGTTTAAATGTTGTGTGTGTGAAAAATTAAGTGTTTGAAAATGTTAGAATGTATTTTAGGTTAAATTGATTGTGTGAAAATGTGTTTAGGAAAAGATTGGTCAACCAATATAAAATGTTGGTGGACTAGTCCAATATTATGAATAATGAAATCAGATTTGGACTTAGTATAGTACTATATCATTACCAATTAAATACCAAATGCTGTATTAGGCAACTTTTTAAAATTATGAAACAATTCTTGAATTTTATAAAATTTGCAAAATAGTTCCTCGATATGTTATGCTCTTTATAGTTTAACTTTAGTTAACCCTATCTAAAAAAACAATAATATAAGAAATATAATATAATAATAACTATTTTCTTCATTCCTATTAATATGATTTTTTATATATTTATTAAATAAATAACAACTTAATTTAATATAACAAAAAGAATATTTAATCTACATATGATATAGATATAATTGTATGAAAACATTAATAAATAAGAATAATAAATAAAACCATAATTAAATATATAAAAAACATCATAAAATAAGAACAACTCATCAATCCATAAACATTACAATAATTATAATAATCCTATAGAAGAACTCTGTGAAGCGGAACTAAACCTTGAAACAAAAACAATTATAATTAGAAGTTTTATATTTACATAGCATATGTAAAATTTAATATGCACATCAAATACAAGTGAAAAATAAAAAAAACCTAAAAACCTGAATCCTTGTTCAACCTCATTGCACCAAATGACATATCAATACTTTTCCAACCAAGATCGTCTTCCAAGTCAGTGTAATCTAAAAAACTTGGTTCCTCAGAAATTCAATCCGCGAAAACATTGATATGATCCAAGCAAATTAGATCTATCAAACTGTTTGTTTAAAATAAAAGTCTTAGTAAACAAAAAAAGTTAAATTATTAGTAAAATTTGAGAAATTATATTGAACTTAATAATGATAATAACATTGTAATATACCTTTCATAGAACTTCAAATTGCATCTAACAGAGACCATATCATTCAATCTCTTTTGTTTTAATCTGTTCCTCTTCTTAGAATAGATGAATTCAAATGTGATTCCACTCCTTTCACACCCACTAGCACTTAGATGTTAATTTAAAATTCAAATTGCAAACCTTTATAATTCTAACACATCCCTTACAAATTGGTCCCACCAAGTAACTATAAGACCAAAAAAAAATCTTATAAAAAAATGAAGTAATGATTAATTTTAAAAAAGTAGCAAGAGTGAAGAAATGCATAAATAGATTGAGAATATATATTTGTCGTATTGCTATGGGTAGCTTGAAATCAATACAAGTATCCTTGTATGCCTCCATTTGTGAGCTAAAAAGGCCTTTTATCATGTCATGTCTAACAATTATGGTGATAGTTCACAGGATCCCCTGCTAACTTTGCTCTTTTATTAGAATTAGGTCTAAAATAGAGACTTGGATTAGGAAATGTCACAATAATAAATGAGAGGGAATCAAGCTGTCTTTTCCATCTATCATTAATGACAAAAAGGAAAGAGTTTATTGAGAAGACCTATCCTTCAAGTTAACTTTTATTACTTCCTTCGCCTTCTTTATGGCATCATAAAGATATTTTATTATAGCCTTATCATCACTATTTGCTAGAAGAAGTACTCTTACCAAAGAATCATAAACTTGGATTATATACTAATAGTTGGACCAAAATTCACTATCTTCAAGTACAATCCTAGCAACTTTCGATCTTTCATTACACTTGATACGTTTAGAACCAACTCACTTCTAAACCACTCCATTTTCTTGGTAGAAGCCCCAACTTCACCACTATCAGTAGCTGATATGACACGTACTGACTAATATTGGTTGGTATGGCATAATAAACAAAACTAGTTGACCAATAATGGTTGCTAAACACAAGTGGTCAGCTAGTGGGCACGAGATCCACATATCAACTATTTATGAAAAATAATTTTTAATTTATTCCAATAGTAATAAATGATTAATTGATGAATCTTCATCTATAAATAGGTACTTTAGAGTGTATGTTATGCATCAAGTAGTATCAATGATGTATAAGTTAATTAAGAAAAAATTTGAGTGATCTTTTAGGTGATTTTTAGTATGTTTTTGTGAGGTTTTTATCCATTCATCATTGGTTTTAAACACTTTAGGTTGGTCAAGTGAGATCTTTTGTGAATGTATTTAAGGGTATTGAGTTTGTTAATATTGAAATTGTAATGCTGGGGTTACTGTTCTCCTATGAAAAAAAGAGTGTCCATAAAAGGGTTAGCCTTTTATCCATGAAGAAGATAAGATAGTGAATTTCCCATCAAGAGGTTAGAGAGTGTATATAGGTGTGACTTGTGCACCATACTACTATAAAATCAATTTACGTCTCTCTTCTCTTGCCTATTTATTTTTCAAGCTTACTTTATTTTAAATTAATTATTTTTGTTATTATATTATTTCAAAATTTATATTTTAAAAGGTGAATTTTTAGAATTAGACTAAAGGTTAGAAAAAAAATTAGGGTCACCTAATTCACTCCTGCTCCTTAGATATCATACAGGGGTTAATAAGAGGTATCAGAACAAGGTCTTGCATTATATAAATTTCTAATTGAAATTAGTGAGTGAAAATTGTAGTATGACATAATAGTATCATCTAGTAGTCAAGAAGGTTGAAATACTAGTTGAGCCCTATGTTTTTATGGAAATGATTATTTAAAATAGAAGATTAGGCTGAGATGCTTCTTAATACCCGGTTGTGTAGAATTGCGAAAATAGTTCCATAGGGAAACCCATGCCCATGAAAATTGTAGGAGATCGTCTATTACGAAAATTAGAGGAAGAGTGGGATAGTAATGATGAAAAAGTAGTATCATTAACCTATAAGGTTATGCATATTATATATCATGCTATAAGTATAAATGAGTTTAACGGATTATCCATATGTGAGACCACAACGAAATTTGGCATGTTTTAGAACTAATATATAAGAATAATCAAGTGAAGGAGAGTAAGGTCAGCATACTCATGCATCAATATAAATTCTTCCACATGTTGTATAATGAAAGTATTTCCTTTATATATTCTAGATTTATTGAAATTATAAATGCCTTTAAAGGATTAGGTAAGACCTATACTAATGCTGAATTGGCGGGAAAGATATGAAGGTGTCTACTAAAGATATAGGAAACAAAATTAATAGGTAAGTAAGAAGTAAAGGATTTGACTGTCCTCCCCTTAGAAGAGTTGACTGAATCCCTCCTAATATATGAAATAAGGCTAAGGGAGATATAAGATGAGGAGACTATTCCCAAGAAGAAGAACATGGCATTCAATGCATTTAAATATGGTTATAGTGATCATAAAGCCTTTACAAGTAATAGTGATAAGGAGGATGTGCCATTACTCATAAGGAGCTTTAAAAAATTCTTAAAGAAGAAGAACTTCACAAAAAGAAAGGACTCTAATAGTTGGCCACTAACTACCAAATAATAAACCTAACTAGACCTTACTATCTAGTATTGTAAGTTAGGGTTGAACCATAAGGAGCTAGAATGAAAATGCTATTTTGAATGTTGTATGGAAAATAAAAAAAATCTTGAAGCGATAAAAGGGAAATAAACTAAGATGCAACATACATAATCAAAGAGATAAATACAATGAAAAATATAATAAAACTAATAACAACATCAAAGGAATAGGTTAAAGGTATCATTGAGATTCCGAAATAACTATCAATTCTCGAATCCAAATAAATGGTGTTTTATCTAAGATGTTAGCTTATGGATTCGAACAAGCTCTCAAATCTTCAGTTCCTCTAAAGTAGGCAAATCTAACAAGCTCTAGAAATACCCCTAACTCTACTATTACCTCGAGTAAGCTTTATAAATTTAATAGCAAAGAAGCATTAGGTAATAAGGAAGGACTAACTTAGGCCACTAACACACAAGATTGGAAAGTGTAACTTAAAGTATTAGAACCTTAGACTAATTGGTTAAGTTTACCTACAAAACCAACTAATTTGTTGTTACATTCAGAAATTGCTAATGACAATTACGTATCAAAGCTTAGTTATAGCGTTTAAATTAGGAATTACGAAAAGGGTGATCAATCATAGTAATAACTCCTAAATCTTGCCATTAAACCAAGGTTCCAATTTAACCTAAGCATAAAGACATTATTTCAATAAAAGTCCAATTTCATTCTCACAAATAATTATCCATCATCCCTTTTATACCTTCTAACCCTAAACACTTAGCCACACATATTAATTATAATAAAACAAAAAATAAATCCGAAATAAACATACTAGAATATATAAGATAAGTAATGAAAATTAAGATTCAACACTTAATCTAATGAAAACTCAAGCTTTTTATAATAAAAATCAACTAAATACAATCCAATTAAGAAAACTCAAACTAAATGCATTAAAAACAGAAATTCTAGCACACAAAATCTGAACAAAATATGAAATTAGACAATTTAGAACTTAGGAAAATGCATAAATCTCAACTACCAAGCATAAACTAACCAAAAACCTCAAAAATAAATGAAAACCCATAAAATAAATCACCACACAAGTTAGTAATTAATAAAGACAGACCTGAAATAATAGGAAAGCAAGCTTAAACAACTAAAATCAAGGTTGGAAATTGAGAATAAAACCATCTATTGAAATATATTCAAGAACCTATACATTATCCAAGAGATTCAAGCTCAAAATCCATCAAACATTCAATTTATATGTATTGGAAGATAGAAAAATGAAAACATAACTTAAATATCATTCAAAAAATATAAATAAAGCTGAGTACCTAAAACACTGAACTAAACTATTGGAAATCAAAATAGAATCAAAACCCAACTATAATACCCTAAGAACATGAATCGATGCTAAAAAAACAGGATAAAGACTTAGGAAAATAGTTACGACTGCTCTCCTTTACATTTTTAAGCTCCTTATATATGTCTCAAATAGATGATGGATCTTTAGGGACGTTTTGGGAGCAATTTATTCAAGTTTTACCCTAAAAATAACAAAAATTATGTTGTTTTACAAATTCCATTTAAGTCTTAGAAATTGATAACTTCTGCCCTCTTTGCCTTTTCTCCTTTAACTTCTTCTATACACCTTTAATAGGCGTGAAATTTGGTAAGTAAAAATTTTCTTATACCCCATAAAATTTTAGAACAATATGAATTTTAAAAGTGAATCTAATGCATTAACAAAATCACATTTACCAAATCTAATATTCAATTGAGCTTGTCTTATTCTTTGTGCACTCTCCATGGCTTGTCAAATGGCCTTGAAATTTGGCGTGGAACCTCATAACATGATGCTATATGTCCTAAAATTGATTCCATAACTTTAGTTCTTGGGGTGCCTCAGAATGGTCACCATATAATTTATCCTCCCAGCACCTATTGTTGATGGATTGTTCTGGGATAGTGAAATTGCTTCTATTTGCATCTTTGAGCTCCTTTTTCTTCCAAAACTTGATGCTTTGATCCAAAATTTGTGTCAAGAGATTATACCTATCGTTCAACAAATAATAACACAAATTGAGAACT
>JAOXYD010025773.1:0-14384 GCA_028565735.1 Pinacopodium congolense | reverse complement strand
TTTTAAGTCTCTAACTCGAGGGTAGAACAAAATCTAGTTAGGTTAAACAACGCTTGACTTGACCTGCCATTTTACTCCAAAACTTAGAATTTTTGTAGCCTTTTCTCATATTTTTTGAATTAAATCAGCTCAAACTGTAATTTTCATCAATCAAACATATAGTTAAGCCAATACACATCAAATATAATCAATTATACAATAATTTAGCTAAAATTGTAAGCAAATATGGTATAAAAATCAAATCTATCAACTCCCCCACGCTTAGTTTTTGCTTGTCCTCAAGCAAATCAAGCTATCATTAGTTTCCAAACAACATATAATCTTAAGAAAAATCATCCCAATCAATCAACCAAAACCATTGAAAATAATGCCCTCTTCTTTCAATCAATATGACAAAATAAGAGGTTATAAATTTTATTCATCCAATCAAGTTAGAATTGAAATTAATTTAGTTCATGCTTCTTTCAACTCATCCTAAGATAATAATTCCATTCCAATCATAAAATTAATATAAACAAAGAAAAAGGTGGCGTCAATGAAATCCTAATCCTTATGCTTAAGCACTAAAAAGAAAAAACAATGTGGATCTAGCTTTAATTGAGAATTCACTCAATCTTTCATGCTCTAAGGTGAACAATTTATGGTGAACAACTCATGGCTTATTTAATTGAACAACCTTTCTTCAAGTAGCTTTTTGCACAACTCATAACCTCTACCCAATTAGTTAGAAGCTAGTGGAATGAATAAAATAATGCTCACTTTTCACTCTTGTTTTTCTTTCTTTTCCTTTCTTTCCATTTTTCCTCTCTTTCTCTTTTTCATTTCGTTCTTTTTCCACTTTCTTTTGACAATTGCATTTTTTCTTTTGAATTAGAATAGGATAATGAAATTGCATCAAAGATGAAACATTTAGCTTAGAAAGATTCAGTTTAGAATTAGAATGTCATGGTGAATAAATAAAAATTAATTATTGAAAGCATGTAATCAATCAAGACCTCATCAATCATCAAAATCAAAAGAATAACATCTTATTTGGTCAAAATAATGACATTTAAAAGAAAAAATTACCAATGATAGGATCAAGATCAAAAAATATTTTCCAACACATTATAGATTGATTGGAAAATGATGATAAAAAAATAAACTTGTAGACAAGTAAAAATAAGCATGAAATAAAATTCCCTCCCCCACACTTGAAATAAACATTGGTCCTCTAATGTTATAAAATGGAAATGACAAAGATAATGCTGGAGAAAAGGGATATAGAACACCTAGATAATGATATTTGACTTGAATGAGTTGGGCATAATGGAAGCAACCATTGATATCAGCAGCTGACAAAAGATAAGAACCATGAAAGCCCATGTGCAATAGAATAATAAAAGAATGCTCCATAGCATAAATATATCAATAATGTACCCAAAAGGGAGCATACATGAAAAGAACAAAAGAACAAAAAACAAAGAAAGGGAAATACATTAAAGCAAAGCATATAGGGTCATCCAAAAACAAAAAACCCTATCGAAAGAACTAGTCTAAAACAAAAGGGCTAGCCTAATAACTAAAAGAAACTAGCTAACTCAGTGGAGGCAAACGATCATAAACAAAATCCCACAAAGCTGAAATCTAGCTCTGAACTATCCAAACCTTCTGAAGAAAATCCTCAACACTAGAAGATAAGAGATCCTGCTGGGATTCCATATGAGTAAGGCATTGTTCGATACGACCCACTGATCCGAAGAATAAGGCATAGGAGCATGTCTACTAGTAGCTGGGGGAAATGACCTATGAACGGAAGGAGGAATACCGAGATCAGGCAAAGTAGCTTATGAAGAAGCTTCATCCATTCCTTCAACCATGTCTTCAACTGGAATAAGTGGAGGAGGAGGTTCATTATCAGCATCAACACATTCACCCTCCTGAAGGGGTTGCCAAGTCAGATTGCGCTTGATACCGTTGACTTTAGCAAATCACCAAGACTTCAAGTGAGGTAACAAATAATGGATGTGGGGCATAGGTTGAATAGCCATGTAGCCCATAAATGAAACACAAGCCTCAGTAAGTACTCAAGTAATCAAAGTTGGAAAATAGAAATTCTTTGTGGCATGCTTTGATCGAACCATATTCCTCATCCTCTGAAGAATGATTGATGCCAATGGAAAACCTCGATGGCTCCTAAACCATGATAAAACTAATGTAAAAGGTAGATCTCATCATATCTTATCTCGTTCAGACCACTAGTATGAGGAAAAACATTTGAATTCGTAAGTGCCACCACAATCTGCATCTAAATAAATAATTGATATGTTAGAAAAGAGTCCTTCTCAAGAGGCTAAATCAACCAAAGCAGTATGGGTAACCTCAAATGCAAAAGTGGGGTCTGACTCGACATCATCACCATGAATCCGATCCACTCGATGATGATAAGGCTTACCAACATCTGGCATATTAAAAAGGCGAGAAAGTGAAGCTCAGGAGAGGCTGATAGGCACTATTCTAACAGTGGATTAAATGTTGAGAAGGTCTTCAGCATCCTTCTCTTCCATATTGGCATAAAATTTATGTATGAGAATGGAATAATAAGGACCAACCAATATCAAAATAGGGTCCTACTCTAATGTACGAAATACATCACTGACCTAAAATTTTGCATCCAAAGCAGGGGCTAAAGAATTTTCATCTATCAATTTGTTTGGGAGATGAGCATCATACCAATCCACATTCTTTGGGCACGTAAAATGAGATACATCTTTAACGATCCTCTTGCATGAGCTAGAAGAACCTTGAAATTGTCTAGGAGGAATATTAGACCTAAATAAAGCAATTGAAACACTAAAATTAAGCATAAGCCAAGTAAAGACTCTAAATCATGCTAAATTCGGGTAATATTGCTAAAAACATGGGGTAATTGTCTAAGAATAGGCCTCAATAATGCATATGCATCAATAATAGACCTAAAATAATTAATAAGAACCATAATTCAAGTTAAAATTCAACCATATTTGCAAATACTAAAATTCCCCTGGTTAAAAATACTCAAATTTTTACGGAAAGATTATAGCCTAAAATTGGTACCAAAACATAGATAATACTCTAAGGAATCCGTCGGTACAAAAATTATGCTCAAACAATGCTTAAATCATCATAAAAAATCAAAAAGAAAATTTGGAGGAATAGTATCTTTAGACGAAAACACACAAACTTGAGACAGAAAGAGACTATTTATGCGTGAAATAACCTCAAAATCAGATAAAGCTTGAAATTTCTGAGATTTTGACACCAAATCATTGAATTTGGTTGAGAATGGAGTAAGAAATCACATTTTTTGGTGAAAAGAGTCGAGTTCACCTAAAGAGAGAAGAGGGGAGAGCTCTACGTTGTGCAGTACAAAACTACATCATTTCCTAGCCTTTATAGACTTAAATGGTGAACTATGAAACATTAAATGGAACCATTCTACTCCCACGGTTTAAGTCTCTAAAAAGCATGATGACGACTTCAAGCTGAATAGTTCGCCATTTAAGTGTCACGTTTTAGTCCTGAAATTGAGCTCTAACTCAGATATGTAGCTCCAAATCTTGTCCAAATGACCCCAAATTACTACCAAACAAAGATCAATTGATTTCATATAACTAAAAATCTAGCCAAGAAAACATCAAATTTAAGAATCAAATAGTTAGCTTGACTTAGGCTTTAACGAAAAACTAAAAACTAAAAGGAAATTAAAAAAGGCTAAAGAACTAAATTTAAAACAACTTAAACAAGTTAAATAACTGAAAAGAGACTTAATAAGACTAAAAACCAAATTTTTACGAAAGAAAATAACAAAACCTAAGACAAAAGATAAAGAAAAGAAAAAGCCTTAAGGAAAAACTAAAACTAATTAAGTAAAAAGATTTAAACAAAGACACTTAAATGAACTTAAAACAAGTAAACACAAATTAAAAGACAATTAAAAAGAAGCTGGAATTAAATCGAAAAGCAAAAGATTAAAATCTAAAACAAAGAAAACTAAAGAACAATAAAAGAACTTAACCAAAATAACCTAGAAAAAAGATTAAAGGAAGACTAAAGCACCTAAAAAGAAAGATTAAAACAATTTAACTTAAAATAATGCACAAATTAAACAACCTAAAAGGGGTCAGAAAGAGTAAAAACCTCAAATTGATGATTGACCCTATTAGGCATATAAAGCTTTTCCCTTTGACCATGGACTTTAAAAGATGATTGACCATTTGACACTTAAATGGTACCATAAGGATAAACATGAAGCACATTGTAAGGGACCGCAACTTTCCAAGCAATAACTTCAACCGAGAGTTATAAAAAAAACTTTGTCACCAATTTGAAAATCACGAAGGACAATATTACGATCATGCCATTTCTTGGTTTGTTTCTTATATAACATGGCATTTTCATAGGCATTAAGTCAAAGTTCATCTAGTTCATTCAATTGTAATAGCCTTTATTAGCCAACTTGCCTTGCATTAAAATTCAAGAAGTTAATTGCCCAAAATGCCTTATGCTTCAATTCGATAGGAAAATGATAAGATTTACCATACATTAAATGATATGGAGATAAACCAGTGGGTGTCTTGAAAGTAGTACAATACACCTATAATGCATCATCTAATTTCAAAGACCAAACCTTTCGAGATGCATTTACAGTCTTTTCTAGGATGCTTTTGATTTCTTGATTAGAGATTTCCACTTGACCGCTTATTTGTGGATGATAGGGGGTGGCAATTTTATGGTTAACACCATACTTAGATAGGATGGATTTAAATTTTCGATTACAAAAATGAGAGCCTCCATCACTAATTATAGCTCGAGGTGTACCAAATCTTGTAAAAATATTCGTCTTAATGAATTTCACCACCACTTAGGCATCATTCAAGGGTAAATCAACTGCTTCCACCCATTTACTTAGATACTCTATTGTAATTAAAATATATTGATTGGCAAATGACTTAGGGAATGGACCCATAAAATCAATTCCCCAAACATCGAAAATATCGCAAACCACAATGTTAATCAATGGCATTTCTTGTTTTCTTGAAATGTTTCCTGTTCTTTGGCACTTATCACAAAATTTTACAAAGTTGAATGTGTCCTTGAATAATGTGGGCCAATAGAACCCTGACTCTAGAACCTTATATATAGTTCTAGCTGGCCCGAAGGGTCCTCCAACTTCTCTTGAATGACATTGAGTGAAAAAAGGGATCACTTCATTTATAGGTACACATTTTCTAATAATTCCATCACCACATATACTATATAGGAAGGGATAATATCGATTAAATATCCTTACATCAGAAAGAAACTTTCTTCTTTGCTAATAAGAAAAATCATAAGGTAACCTTGTCAACTATATAATTGACATAATCAACAAACCATGGCAAATTATCCTTAATTGCTAAGAGATGCTCTTCAAGGAACATTTCTTTTATGTTATGCTCACTACCTTTTTTCATAATGTCCTCGGTTAATCTTGACAAATGATCAATGACGAAATTTTCAGCACCCTTCTTATCTTTGATTGTAATATCAAACTCTTACAACAATAAAACCCATCTGATCAACCTCAGCTTTGCATTTGGTTTGGTCATTAAATACTTTAATGTCGTATGATCAAGGTATAATGTTACCTTGGACAAAACCAAATAAGAACGAAATTTATCAATTACAAAGATAACAACAAGCATCTTTTTCTCAATCTTTGTATAGGTCTTCGAGGCATCCTATTGGATGCTGCATTGCCTTGGTATTTTCAAACTCTATTTTTTCTTCTTGGAATCTCATAATTAATTTACCGCCATGCACATCAATTAATGCCCTTATTGTGGCTAAGAATGGCCCTCTAAGAATGATAGGCACCTTACTATCTTCTTCTATATCCAACAACAAGAAATCCATGAGAAAGATAATTTTATCGACCTTAACCAAGATGTCTTTCATAATCCCACATGGATAAGTGGTTGAACGATCTGTCAATTGTAATGAAACTATTGTACGCTTAGGTTCATCCAATGCTAATTTCCTAAAAATAGAGAAGGGCATCAAATTAATACTAGCACCAAGATCCAAAAGTGCTCTCTCTATTTGCAAATCGCCTATGGCACAAAGAATGGTAAAACTACCAGGGTCCTTTAGTTTAGGAAGCAATTTCCATAACAAGATTACAAAACATTCTTCATTGATCTTAACAGTTTCAAATTCATCTAATTTCCTCTTCTTGGACAGAATGTCCTTTAAAAACTTTACATAGCTTGACATTTGTGCTATGGCTTCTTCAAATGGGAAGTTAATATGTAATTTCTTAAACATTTCAATAAACCTCCCAAATTGCTTAACCAATTTAGAATTCTTTAAACTCTGAGGGTAAGGAACACGTGGCTGGATTTGAGTTTCAGATTCAATAACCACTTCCTTCCCTTTTCTGTCTTCTTCTTTGCTGCTTCCACCATTGTTTCACCATTTTGGTAATTTTCTAAATCTTCCTTTTTTCCTACTTTTCGACTTTCTACTTCCTTCCCACTTCTCAAAATAATAGCCTTTTCATGCTCTCGAGGACTGGCTTCAGTGGTACTTGGGAGCTTACGAGGAGGACTTTCTTGTAACATTTGAGCAATTTGGCCAACTTGAGTCTCTAGATTCTTAATTGCTACTTCATGATTTTAAAATCGAGACTCATTACCTTGCATAAACTTAAGCATTGTCTCCTCTAAACATGACTTTACAAGAGGATGTGGATTTGTTCTGAACCCAGGTGGTGGAGCTCTTTGTTGCGTTGTTTGGGTTAGGGGTTGGTATGTGTTTTGATTGTCATGGCCAGAGAAATTAGGATGGTTTCTCCATCTAGGATTATATGTATTGGAGTAAGGGTCGTTCCCTTGCCTATTATAGCTCACAAATTGAGTTTGATCAGGCTATCTAGCAATGGGCTATCGTAATGTTCACATTATACTTGGGTTACATGTCTACTACTTCCAAATCTACTATCCAAACTATCTATCTTCTTGTTCAATAAATCCATTTCGGCTGCTAAAGCAACTATGTAATTAATGGCATGCATCCCATGTAGCTTTCTTAAATGGTGTTTAGAGTTATATTGAAAGCTATTTGTCACCATCTCTTCTATCAAATGATAATCTTCTTTTGGAGTTTTATGCATGAAACTACCTCTAACAGTAGAATCTATAATGCATTGAGTAGATGGTGTAAGGCATGTATAAAAGATATTCACTTGTTTCTAGGTATTGAAACTATGGCCAAGACATTTGGCCATCATTTCCCTATATCTCTCCCATACCTCATATAAGCTCTCATTTTCATATTTAACAAAGGAGCTAATTTTAGTCTTTAATTTTACAATCTGTGCAGGAGGGAAAAACTTATCTAGAAACATCTTCATTAGATCATCCTATGTTGTAATGGAACCAGGTGGCTATGTATTTAACCATGCTCTAGCCTTGTCTCTAAGGGCAAATGAGAAAATTTTGATTATAATCGCATCATTGGGAACACCATTACTCTTAAACAGATCACAAATATCTATGAAGTTTTGTAAATGTTCATTTGGATCTTCAAGAGTTGATCCACCAAACTGAGAAGCTCTAACCATTGAAATAATGCTATGAGGAATTTCAAAATTATTGGAATTTATCCTACGCCGCACAATGCTAGCCATAGATTGCCCTCTATTTCCTAAAGCTAAATCTCTCATATTGAAGGGTCTATCACCCTCAACAGGTCTATTTTCTATTGGTTTAAGTGGATCCATGTCTAATTCTAGTGATTGATCAAAGGATTGTTCACTAGAGGTCTCTACTCCTACAAATTCGAATGTGCTCACTAGAGTTTCTTTCCTTTTCTTCCTAAGTGATCGCTCAAGTTTTGGATCAAATTCAACCTTCTTCGGTTTTGGATCCCAGAGTATGCATACAAATTTGAAAATAAAGAAAAAACATATTTCAAAAAGATAAAAACACTAGAAAAACAATTAAAACAAATATAAACACTTTAAACCATATTAATAGCTCTAGACTAATATTCTCAAACTCTTCTTATTATTCCAATTATAAATAGTGTCGATCCCCAGCAACGTCGCTAAAACTTGATGAAATATTAGAATCTCTAATCTAGAGCCTTCACTAATTCAAGACAAGCTATGGTTAAGTCTATGTCTTTTCTCTAACCATCCTAAATTTATCTTTCTTTATTTCATTAGTTAATAGGCATTAGGTTAAAGTTTAAGAAGTTATAATCCTAAATTCAATTTAAGATTAGTGCTCTCATGATAACCAAGGTAGATTTCTCAGATCCAAGGATTAAACCCTATTGTTTATAGATTTTTCCAATAATTTAGGTAGAGATTGCCGGATCCTAAACCATATTTAATCATATTCTAAGTGGCTAACTTAAAATAAGCATTAAACACTCATATAAACAAAGATTATGATCCAAACTTGCGATAGAAACTCACTCAAGGCATCATATAACCTATCCTAAACTAGAATTAAGCTTCAAACATCACAAATATACAAGAAATTCAAATTAAAATAAAGATAGCCATGTCTTGAATAAATATGAACAAAAGAGATGAATTAAGGTAAAAAAAAAAAAAGGTTTAGATTTCACCAAATGATGATACAAAGTGTTAGGAAACCCTCAATCACCTTAAACAACTCCTAAGAATCCTTAAAACAACATGTATTTGCAGGCTCAGAAGCTGGAAAAGAGAAAAGTAAAGAAAATCTAAGAAAAGCGTAAGAATCACCTAAGAGAGAAAGGAAGGTTTGATCTGAATTCCCCTCCCAAATATGGAACTAGCTTCTTAAATTTGGTTCCCATAGCTTCTTATATATGTTAAGAGCAAGTGGATTTAAGTTGGGCAAGTTGCAAAACAAGTTAGAGCAAGTTATAGCTAGAGAATGTGTGACTGCACACTTAAATGGCACTTGCTTGAAGTTAAACGATGGGTTAAGAATGCCACCATTTAAGTCTCTAAAACGTGAATAAAACTGCTCCTGACTGAGTAAAATGGCAGGTTGGCTGAGGTGTGGTTTTATCCCTTATTTATGACTTTTTCTTTTCTTTTCTCAGATTTTCTTATGTTTTGACTTCCAATCTACATATACATGAATGTAAATGATATTTAGACACTTTAACATCAAGTTGGAGTAATTAAACATTAATTCGACATAAAATTGATATGAAAAGATAGTAAATTCCAAGCCTAACAATTTTAGGCTCAATGATGGATAAGAATGCATTATGAGATAAATCTCGAAAGGTTGATATAGTTGCTACACCTCCTACTTCAACTATAATTTGGTTGAAAGGATGGTCTTTCTTAATTTTGCATTTTCTTGGTAAGCTTCCATGTCTTCTAACTTCCTCGCTTAGTTAAATTATAGATACATTAAAGGAAGGTTAGATTTTTAAGGATTCTTCCTTAACTTCTTCTAGTCCTAATTTCTCCAAATCCTTGGATAAAGCTATATCATCATCACCAACACTCTTTTTAACACCAAATGGATTAGATTCATCAATCACAACATGAATTTTTTCTTCAATCATTATAGGTCTCATATAATAAACTCTATAAGCTCTACTAGTAAAAGAGTAACCAAAAAAATATTTTCTTTCAATTTAGTAACAATTTTACCCAAATTATCTTTAGTATTCAAAATAAACCATTTTCAACTAGAAACTTTGAAATAACTCACCTTTTATTTCTTTCCATACCAAAGTTCATATGATGTTTTATCCATTTAAGGTCTTATGTAAACCTTTTTAGATACATGACATGCACATGCAACGGTTTCTCCTAAAAAATATTTTGGAATACAATATTCATTCAATATGTTTCTAGCCATTTCTTACAAAGTTTTATTTTTTTTCTCAACAATTCCATTTTGTATGGGTTTTAGGTGTTGAAAAATTATGAAAAATGTCATTTTCTTCACAATATGCATCAAACCATTCATTTTCAAAATCTTTACCATGACCAGTTCTAATTGAAGTAATCATGTAGTCCTTTTCTGGTTGAACTCTTTTTGCAAATTTAACAAAAGATCTAAAACTTTCATCTTTGCTAGTAAGAAACATAAACAATTTAAATCTAATATAATTATCAACAATCACATATACATACAATTTACCACCCAAACTTGTAACTCTAGATGGTCCGAACCATTCCATATGGAATAATTCTAAAGTTTTAGAAATTGTAACACATTTTTCTTCTTGAATGAAGCCTTGATTTCTTACCCATTTAACGTGCATCACACTTCTTATCTTTTTCATACTTCATTTTAGATAGACCATTCACTGCCTCCTTGTTGCAAAGATTTTAGATTTGCTCTATACTAGCATGACCTAACCTTCTATGCCACATCCAAGCATCCTCATTCATAAAAATCAAACACTTAACGTTTTGGTTAAAGATATCATTTAAATCAATAGTATAAATATTTCCCTCTCTTACCAATAAAAAAAAATACAATAATCAATTTCTTTAAAAATTATGCAACATTTACCTTCGAAAGAGAATTTGAAACCTTTGTCATATAATAATCTCACACTTATCAAATTATGCTTTAATCCTTTTACTAATAGCAAATTATCAATGGTAGCATTATTCTTACTAACTTTACCAATGTCAATTATCTTACCCTTAGCATTGTCTCCATATTTGACATATCCACCATCTTTGTCTTTTAAAGAAATAAATTGAGAGGAATCTCCTGTCATATTCCTAGAGCATCCACTATCTACATATCATGTGCTCCTTTTAAAATCCTACAAAAGAAAGAAAATAATTTCACTTTAGTTACTCATATTAATTGGGTCATTGGGGGTTGGATACCTTTCTAGTTCCTAAAGCCTTAAATAGACTAGAAAATCTAGATAGTTTATCAAAGCAAAAGTTTTCTAAGTATCCAAACCTACCACAATAATCACAAATATAAGTAACTTCATGAAAATGCATATGTGGTCTAAAGTTATTCCTATATGCAAATCTTAATGCATGATATCCAAATTTTCTTTTTTATTGAAATCTTGACCTAAAATGAGTGTAAGAAATATTTCTTGATGCAAGAGTATGAATAGGCTATGCATGTGAATGTGTAGGCTGAGTATCCATAGATTATGGCCTATATGCATTATAAGAGCATGCATAGAATATGCATGTGACTGTGTAGGCTGAGTATCCATAGATTATGGCCTATATGCATTACATAATAAGTTTTCATTTGTAAAGAAACTATGCATTTTCTTAACTTCTTGCACATGTTTTCAAGTGGTGGATTTTGAAGCATACGTAAAAGCATGATGAATATTTCTTGATTGAGTTCTAGAAGACGATGACCATTATAAAAAGATGACCTAAGGAATTGCTATTCATTTAAACTTTTTTCCCATCACAAAAGTAGTCTTGGAATTAGGTGTTCCACTCCCTTGAGTGAAGCCTAAGCCAAATTTATCATTTCAAGCCTTTTGGGCACCTAGCATCTTATCTAACTTTTCTTTTCCCTTTGTAATCTTTTCTAATGATTCTTTAGGACTTTTTACCTCAATCTTTAAGAATCATTTTCATCTATCATCTTCTTTCTATCATCATCAAACTCCACACTATTAGATTTTAAGGCATGCAAATTATTTTTTAGCTTCTCATTCTATAATATAAAATCATCCATTAATTTTATGAATTCCTTATGTTTGGAGGATAATTTCCTCCTTCTCATGGTAGCATGTTCTAAACATCTAACCAATTCCTTATAGCTTAAACCAACATCTACAACTACATTCTCATTCTCATCATCATCATTAGAATGGGATGAAGATGGTATCTTATCATCCAAAGTCACGAGACAAAAGTTAGCACTTTCATTTTTAGATTCTTCACTTTCCTCGTTGATTTTAGTCTCCCACAAGGCCTTCAAGGCTTCCTTTCCATTTTTTTCCTTCTTTTCTCTTCTTTCTTTCTTAATGCTTATTTCATCCTTCTCATTCTCCTTGAGAACTAGGCAATGACTCTTCAAATTTCCCGGATTCCTACATTCAAAATAAGCAACATTAGTAGACTTTTTCTTGTAATCATACTTATTTTGCCCTCTTTTCTTAGATTGTGCCTTCTTCTTCAAGAATGTGTTGAAATGTTTGGTGAGGAGAGCTATCTCATCATCATTATCTTCTAAAGAGACTCCTTCTTCCCTAGAATCATTTTTCTTGGCTTTGAATGCCAGATTCTTCCTTTTTTATCAAGCTTCTTCCTCTTTTGATTTTGATTCCTTCATCATCATCTCATGTGTTAGAAATGAATTTAATAATTCTTTTAAAGGTAAAACGTTAAGATCTTTAGCTTCTTGAATGGTGATTACCTTTGCATCCTATTCCTTAGGTAAGATCTCAAAATCTTTCTAATAAGTTCAACATTTGAATATTTTTTCCTAAACCCTTTAATGTATTTATGATGTTAACAAATCTAGTGTACATGTCAGAAATACTTTTATTATAATGCATTGAAAACAATTCATATTGATGAACGAAATGGAAATCTTGCTCTCTTTCACTTGATTGGTAACTTCATAAGTAACTTATAAGGTGTGCCAAATTTCTTTATCTATTTCACACATAAAAACTTTATTGAATTCACTTATACTCAATGTTTCATCTTCCATATTCCACTCTTCCCTCACTGCATCCCACAATTGAACATTTTCAGCTTGAATGAAAAACCTCATTTTACTTTTTGAATGCAAGTGCTTATTCCAATCATAGAAAGGATCCCTACTCACATTTTTACCTTTAAAACTTGATGAACTTCCTAAATGTGCCATGATGGATGCTTGGTTACAATTTCAATGGAAATTAATGTGTGAGACCTAAGTTGTAAGACTCCTAACCTCATTATGTTGTAATGTTTCCTAAAGTATTAATTAGATTGAGATGAACCTGTAAGACGTTCCGATGGAATCACAACGTCCAAATTAATAAAATAAGTTTTTGAAAAAATTTTCCATAACCACGGTCTGGTTAGACTGACTCCAGTGTCATCGGACCATCCCAATATCTTGCATACATGTCTAAGCATAAAAGACATGTATAAAGTATTTATATACTATGCCATATGTAATATGTTGATAGGATGTCATAAATTGATGAATTAATGGACATTAATGAAGAGAAAAACCAAACAAAAATCATTTTTCCTCATCTTTTCTCTCCATCTATAGCCATAGACAAGGAAGAAAAAGAAATAAGTGTTTAAGCTCTCCTTTTTTTTCTCTCCATCTTCATCTATGATGACACAAAAAGCATGAAATTAGCTTTGGATGATTATGTTGAATTTTCTCCCATCTCACACATTTTTCCCTCTCCCACATCATAGTTCCTACATCATATTCAAGCAAAGGTGAAGTAGGGTTAGTCACTTGTTCTCATAAACGAGTGATGCTTATAGATGAATGTGTGCTTTGCCTATTGATTTATAAGATTAGGAGTTGGTAAACTATGTTGGTTGGAAGGATTTTGTTGACCTGTATCTAGTTTTTTGGCTATATCTTGAATTATGGATGTCCAAAGGGAGTAATTTTTAGGGCATATGAAACTAGACACATATAGCTATAAGGTTTCTATAGAACTCGAATATTTTTTTTGGCTCTAAGAGGTTCAAAATCTGACTTGAAATGAGTTATGAAATTCTAACCCTTTTTACATAATCTAGTGTTATTAGAAAGTTAGGACAATGGGGAACATTTGGTTAGAAGACAAATTTGCCTAAAACCCTTAGATACTAGGTCTAAATGGCTACACAAACCTAATCTGAAATTCTATCATGTGCTCCTTGTTTTGATGGTATAAGCCCTCTGGACTGATATTAATCTTTGAGCCATATAATGACCTAGAGATATCCATATAAGATGATGTTAGGCTCGTTGGACACTACAAATGTAGGGCTAGAATTGTTATGAAGTATATGGAGTTTAATTTTGTCTCTAAGAAATTTGAATTCTGGCTTGATGTTAATTATGGAAATTCTATCCCTATTGTGACTAGTATGTAGTAATTTGGGTATATCACTCAGAATACTACACCAATTTTCATAAACTTTGATGCCTAAGAAATACGAGACATGTATGGACAAATGTCTAGAAGAGGTCATGCCCAAATAATCATCGGACCTATTTCTAATAGGTAAGGTAAATTTGTTTTAAAATATGTCCTACATGTGATGATGTGTTTATGTAATGTTCTACATATGTTCTTTTTTTTTTTCAAACATATTGAGAATGTAATGGAAAGGATTAGATCAGATATATGGTGAGTAAATGGTGACTTATCGAGATATTTTTTATGTTATTAGGATCTCACTA
>JAOXYD010025763.1:0-14384 GCA_028565735.1 Pinacopodium congolense | reverse complement strand
CAACAAAATAGGGATGAAATGACATTGAAACACATATAGAAATACTATAAAATATATCCCTATCAAATACCCCAACACTTGAACTATTTCTTGTCCCCAAGCAATTTAAACTCAACTAAGAAATTCTATCAATTCATTTTCAAAGAAAATTAGGTGTGTGTAATCATTCAAATTTTGGCAAACTCAAGCATTGAGCTACTACATATATCATAATCTTTTCATCAATGCACATAAACAAAGTCAAAGGTAGACATCATTGATCAAAAGTAAGAATAAAATTACAATGGACTTTTCTCATGATTTTCGCTCATATCACTCAAGTATGTGAGGGTTGATGTTTCACTCAAGACTCCCTTTAAGAAGCTACACTACCATAGGCTTGCAGATTCATCAAGTCTCTATCATATAGATTACATACCATCATAGATTAAAAAGGGCTTTTACTTGGTTGTAATGGGGTTTAGGTCAAGGTAAGGGAAAAAGGGCAATGGTTAATCATAAGCAGTAACAAAGCACTAAGTAAAAGGGACAATCAAATACAAATTTTGAGATGAACAAATGAACACACAAGACTACAACTACTCACTACTAACTAATGCTACAATATTTTATTCTTTTTCTTTTTTATTTCTTTTCTTTCTTTTCTTTTCTTTTTCCTTTTTTTTCTTATCTTTTTTTAATTCAACTAAAAACAAGATAAAACAATAAAAAAATAGCAGCATATATCAACAAGCCCATGAGTAGAAAACTCAATTCTCAGTCCAACTACTAAGACAAAATAGCATGGTTTAACATTCATCATAGTTTAAGTGTAAAAACGCAAAAATTTTAAACAAGCCCATGTGTGTTATCAAATAGGTTAAAAGCAAGTTCTAAAGATAATCTTCTTAGGAGAGCATAACACACAACAAGGAAGATAAAATGACAATGTAATGAAGTCATATAAGCTCAAACACCTCACACGTGCTTATATGAAATTCCATCAAAATTTCATGCATCACCTAATTTCTCAAGTATCAGTAATTGACTAAGTTTATGCAATTAACTTTTTCAATAAATCCACATGATTCACCTTTCACTCAAGTTACCTAATCCAAAATCAAGGAGAAAACTCAATTCTCAGTCCAACTACTATGACAAAATAGCATGGTTTAACATTCATCATAGTTTAAGTGTAAAAACGCAAAAATTTTAAACTGGCCCCACCCCTATACTTGTAATGGACAATGTCCTCAATCTTTCTACATCAATGAAAAACACAAAGGGATGAGATCTAGAATACTCCCCTGATGGATGTAAACCTTAAAATCTGAGGTGGAGAAGAGATCATTCGCTTGGGCTCCCTCTTAAAGAATAGCAGGCCGTCTTCCACCTACAACAAAACACACAAAAGTAAATAAAACATACAAAGCAAACCAACCAATAAATATTTACAAAAGAGAAAAACACAAACTAAAACAAAAGGATACGAATAGGGTGCCTCTCATTAAGTGCTTAATTAAGGCCATAAGCTTGACCCTTAGCATATGTACATTATCCATTGTCAAACGAATGCTTGAGCCCAATAGGAAGCATGCTCAAACTCCATGAGGAATTTAGAGAAAATTCCATTGATGTAGGGTCCCTATTAGCATGATGCTCCAAGGCTTCTGAGGAGTGGAACTTCATCATTTCGTCATTGTATTCCAATGTCCACTCATATTTTTTAGCATTGCCCTTCTTATACCGGGATGGCCTCTATAAGAGTATTTCTAATGGATGTCGACACTCGACATCCTACTCGCCACCTCTAGTCTTCAGCTCGCTCACCTATAGCTCTCCTAAAAACTGCACTTCTTGTAGCCCTTCCTCTTTCTTATTATCTTATTCTTCTTCTTCTTTCACCTGTAAAGAACTAGAAAAAGGATATGAAATTCAGTTAGCGATAATAGGAACTACATCACTTACCTTAAGAGGTTGCGTGCCCTCTATCTTTTCTCGAACTAGTGCCTCTTTCTCTCCTAGCTTCTCTTGCTCTTCCTCTATGGCTTATGGGTACCCCCATTAATCTCAATTCTCTGTAGTAATACACACCTCCTCTTCCAATGCTCCCTCTAGTTGGCTGAGTTGTTATTAGATGCTTGGGTTTTTAATCTCTGAACTACATTAGCTATGTAGCTTAATTGATCTCCCAAGGTCTTCATGCTACTCCTCGTTTCTTGCTAGAACTGAAGAGTGCTCATCGCCAAGCTCATGACAATCTCCTCCAATGCCATCCCATCAGCTTGTGGTGGAGGTGCAAACTCGGACTGGAAGTATGATTGATCTTCGTAATAGCTCGGTAAAGAATGCGTAACCTGCAAAATAGGACACGTACAAAAAGGGTAACCCAAAAATGAACAAACTTCACATACCTTAGCTTGTTGATCATTCATCAGTACTTGTGTGGCTAAGGGTGTGAAATTCTTTACTTGATGTTTAAACCTAGAAGCAACAAAAGAATCAATGATCTGGGTAATAAGGATAAGAATCAAACTCATAGGCACGCTGATAATGATCCCTTACTGCTAAAAGATCTAAAAATTAGAAAAATCTATGAATCTAAGATAAACAGAAGACAAGATAACCAAAAACAAAAAAATACAACATTAGAAAACAGTAAAAAAACCAACGCCAATTCCCAAGCAATGATGCCAAAAATTTGACAAGTCTGTCATGGACTACCAAATAATAAAATTACCTAACTAACATAACTAAGTAGCAAAGGCAAGTCAGGGTCGATCCCACAGAGAGTTAGGGTATGACAAAGCTATTTTAATGCTATATAAAAGGAAAAAAAATTTCTTAGATGCAAAGATATTAAAAATAAACACTAAAGACCATTAACGAGACAAAATAAATAAATGATAAACAAATAACAAATACGATAAGCTGAGTAAAAGATAAATCTGGGATTCTAGAGTTATAATTGATCCTCGAAATAGATAAGCAGTGAGTGGACTAAAATGCTAGCCTATAGGTTCGAACAAGCTCTTAAACCCTCAGTTTCTCCAATTTTAGATAGGTCCTATGCGACAGAAAACCTACCCTTATCCATGAGGAAACAAAGAATAAGCTCTCTAGATTTAACGACGTGATAGCATTAACAAACTAGGGAACGACTAACCTAAGCCATGGTCACACAAGCTCGGACCATGTAACTTAAAGCAATGGAATCCTAGATTAATTAGGTAAGTTTACCTACAAACACAATCAACCTATTGCTAGTTACGGTATTAACTATGGACAATTACGTATCACAAGTGACCACCTAGCAAATGAACTAAGAATCATACATAGGGTAGCTAATTCTAAGCCTTAATTCTTAATTCATGAAATTTATGCAGAATCCCAATTCAATCCTAACCTAAATCATAATACCCAATTAAATTCTCACAATTATTAAGCCTAAGATCCATCAATATCTTCCAACACACGTCACAACTACCCTAACATCACGAAAATAATGCAAAAAAAAAAAACTAAAAATATAGAAAATTAATAAAAACTTATAGATGATGACCCAAATAATGAGAATATGCTGGAAAAGAAAAGAAACAAAACTTATATTAAATAAAAACCAAGATTCCATATAAAAATAAACCAAACACAATAAAAATAGGGAATAACAAATAATAAATTCATAAACAATAGAAAAAACATCAAGAATAGTAAGTATATAAGTTATAGAAAAAGAAATAAATGAAGTATAAACATGAAAATACAAGAAAATACTTAAACTAAGCTAAAACATGGAAAGAGAAACAAAACAAAACCCTAAACTAAAAAAAGAAGACGTCTTTAAAACGAATGGAGAGCTTAGAAAAATTGTAAGGGCTTCCTCTCTCATCCTTTTTATGCCCCTTATATATGTCTTGAAGGGCTGCTGGGTTTTGGAGATGATGTGGGAGAAATTTCGTCAAATTTTACCTTATGAATTACAAAAACAAAATAATTTGACAATTTTCATTTTTGTTCCAAAATTTGACAACTTCTGCCCCTTTCTCCTTTTAAGCTATAACTCCTTCTATACATCTCCAATTCCCATGAAATTTTGTATGTCGGCTCCTCATATAATGCTCTTACACTACACAAAATTTCAGCATAATTGGAGCTCTAAAGGTACACCTAAGACATCACCAAAATAACCTATACCAAAACCGATATTTAACTGAGCTTGTCTTGTTCTCCTCTTTGTCTACTCTTCATGGATTGTTATATGGCCTTGAAATTTGGTGTGGAGCTTCGTAACTTGATGCTATACGTCCCAAAATTAGTTGTACACCTCTTCTAGTTCCAATTGTAATCCAATACTTCTCAAAACATGGCCCTTTCAACTTATATTTGTGCCCAAAAGTGAAATCTGTATGTAAACGTAAATAGAACACAAAATAAACTTTTAAATAACAAAATAGGGATGAAATGGAATTTTAACACATATGAAATACTATAAAATGTATCCCTATCAGTAATTTAATCATTTGGTAATCCTTAGACAATTTGAAATTGACTTACAAAGTTGGAAAGTTTTTAGGTGCTTTTAGATTGTCTTGAGTCTTTCTAGCCCTTTAGTTTAAGTTTAAGTTTCCTTAGATAATTTTGATCCAATTGCCTTAGTAGTCACCAATATACATTCTCTTTATGGGATTGGAATCCGAAGTCTTAAATGTACTCCTTTTTATTACTTGTGACTGGTAAACTGCCAATAAGTTGATTATGTATTTGATTTGAATTTACTATTAACTGATTAATTTATTTGAGTCAAAATAGTGAAACCAAACCAGCTTATTAAGTTTTTGGTGCTGTCGTCGGTGAGAATATGGAATATTGTGTGATATTAGTAATATATTGATTTCAATTACTCTAGGGTGTAAATATTGTTTATCTATTTATAGCATGTTCACTTTTGCTTTTATTTCTTATGTGCTTGTTTTCTTGTCTGATATAGTTGGTTTATTTTTGCCTTTAACTTTATTCTGAGCATGTTTTTACCTTGAATATCTATTTAGTAAGTATCAAGTTACTTTACAAATGGAATATCATGAGCACTTTAATGTCAAATCTCATAGAGAACCAACTATGTTGGAATTAACTATACAGGCTAGGAGTCGTCCTAAGTCTAGCATTGCTAGGCTTAGGATAGACTCAGATCATTTTGAAATTCCTCATGCAGTCATGTGATTAATAAGGTCTTCTCATTTTAGTGGTTCTTCATTCGAAAATGCAACTGTCATTTAAGAAATTTCTTAGACATATATGACCTCTATAGAAGTCCTGATGTTTCAATTGATGCTCTTAGACTTAGACTATTTCCTTTTCATTGATAGATAGAGCTCGCACATGGGTTAGCACTCTCTAGCCTAATTCCATCATAATTTCGGATGATCTTGCCAATAGATTTTAAATAAATTCTTTCCCCAGCCAAGATTTCAAAATTGAAACATTTGATTTCATCTTTTTAGCAATATGATAATGAGAGTTTTCATGAGTCTCGGGAGCAATTTAGTGAGTTACTTGCCACTTGTCCTATGCATAACTTCAGTAATTGTGATTAGTGCATTGTTTTTACTTAGGACTGACATCATTGATTCCTATGTATTATTTTCGGTGAGACTTTAATGAGAAAAATCCCAAGTGAAGCTTATAATTTGATAGAGGACATGGTATCCAATAGCTTTACATAATTCTGAATCCTTTTTTAGGCAACCATTTAGAGCTCCAGCCATCAATGATGTCCCATCTTTACAAGCTTAAATAGTTGGCCTTAGTAAGCAATTAGAAGTTTTACAAGCTCAAATTGGTAGTAATGCATTCCAAAGTCATATAGTTTGTGAGTATTATGGTAGTACATTTCATGCTTCTATAGACTGCCAAGTTAGCCCTTCTTATGCCCCTAAACCTTCATTAGACAATTATCTTTCTCCTAGGTAAGGAATCAAGTCTTACCCTTCTAGAGAGTGCTACTACAATTTTTCATGCTCTAATGATCAAGACTACCAAATTTCCTTTTCCAATCCTCAATTAGAAAGCCCTCTTAAGCCAATTAACCAGGAAAAGTCTAATATTGAAGAAATGGTGATGAAATATATCCAAACTAATGAGTTTAGGATGCAAATTCATGACAATTCAATTAAGAATTTAAAGACTCAAGTAGGTCTGATTGCACAACTCTTAGATGAGAGGTTACCTATACCCGTACCTTTTATGCCTTTTATGCCTGAACCTACTTCTAAAGAACAAGTTATGGTAATCACTGTATCTAATAGCAATGAAATGGATGGTATAAGTGAGGAAAAGAATGAAAAGAAAGTGAAGCAAAGTAAAGAACTTAAAAATGATAATAGTCCAGCTAAGTTAGTTGCTAGTTCGTCTATCCAATCTTACCAACCTAGCATTCCATATCCACAGATGTTGGATGCTTAGTCTAGGCACCCTATTCAATTGTTTTAGAAATTATGTTAACCATTCTGTAAGGTATCTCAATTAGATGAGCATCTAGTTAAAAATCAAGCAATAGTTAAAAAGTTGGAACCTTCTTATCCAAATTTAAGATAATTATTGATGGCAACAATCATTCCTAGTAATCCAACTCCATTTGTTGAATTTGAGCAAACTGAGTTAGATGTACGTGAGATGGATAGTGATGATGATGATTTTTCCATGACTTTTAACCATTACAATGTTAATTTTATTGGATTTTAAGGACAATGATGCAATTAGAAGTGAAAATTTCGTTTTTGAAAGTGAAAATGATGAAAGTGCTTATGTGTACTTGTTTAATGGTCAAATGGATGATGCTTCTATTGATTTAATTGATGTTAAGGATGATATTCATGTTGAAGACCATGATGTCAAGGTTCTTGAATTTGTAAATGATGATGAAATTGTTAAACATGATGAGATTGAATCTAAAAAAAGCAATTGAGTTTATTGATTTTATTGGTGTTGCTGCTTTTGATTATAGGCCAGACATGGTAATTCAAGCTTATTTGCCATGTAAGTTTCAAAACCATGAATGGTGTTCCATAAAGCTTCAGGTCCCTAATTTGAAAAATCAAGTTAATGTTTTAAGGCATCTTCCAAATTTGGACTATTTTCAATCCAAAGAGCATAATGTAAAAATGTTGGATTATGGACTTAAGCTTAAGTTGAAGATTCCATAACCTTAAGGTCTAGCTAAAAGACCTTAAAGAAGTGCTTGTTGGGAGGCAACCCAACCATAATAATAGTCTTTAGTGCTTTGGTGTGTTTTTCTTTATTTAGTGTGGCTTTCTTTTGTTTCCCTATTTTTTCCTCCTTACCATTCTTTACTATATTTCTTTATGAAGCCTAGTTGCTTCTAGTTGGTTTCTGGTGCTTTGATCTTTTTTTTAAATGTTTTTCAAGTATGGATAAAGTTTGCTATTCATTTTTATGGAGCAACATTTCAATTGCACCTTTTAATGGATCTTCAAGCTATATTATACATCTATCAGGGTACTTTCTTTTCCTTTTCCCCTTATATTGGTTTTGGTTTTAGAACATTGAGGATAATGTTCAACTTAAGTGTGGGAGAGGGATTACACCATTTAGGTTGTTCCACACTTCCTTAATCATGTCAATTTATCATCTTTTTCAACATAATCTATGATCTGTGGAAATTATTTTTTATTTTGATGCGTCCTTTTGGAAATCTTTCCCTTTGTTTTCATTTAGTATGCTCCTTTGAGATGCTATGTGATTGATTAAGTGTGTTAATAATTGAATGGTTTTGAATAGTTTCATGTTTTGGATGATGATGTCTTTTGATCATTATGAATTCCATTTTTAAATTGCATGGTATTAAAGAAAAATGTGCCTTCCTTTGAATGATATCTTCATCTTTCTTTAGTTTTTTTGAAAAAAAAGAAAGAGAGAGAAAAATAAAAATAAAAAACAAAAGAAAATAAAAAGTGAAAAAAACTTGTTGTGTCGATTTGGTATCACTTTTTTAGCTGAAATAAAATAATTAATTATCACTTAAATCAAATCAAATACCAAATTAACTTATCCATAGTGTACCGATGACAAGTAATAAGGGGGAGCACATTTAGGATTCTGGAATCTCAAACCCACAGATAAAATGGGTATTGGTAACTACTAAGGCAAATGAATTACAATTATCTAAGCAAACCAATAACTCTTAAGCTAAAGAGTTAGATAGACTCAAGACAAACTAAAAACTCCTAAAAGCTTTCTGACTTTGTAACTGAATTCCAAGTTGTCTGAGGATTACCAAATGATTAAATTGCTAAGGATTAAGCTTTAAAGGACTTAAGTTATGAAATGTTGGAATCTTTATTCTAAGGCCTTCATTAAATTAAGAAAAGATATGGTTAAGTCATTGTCTTATCTCTAACCATCCTAAATTGATCTTTGGTTATTTAATAAATTAATAGGCATTAGGGTTAAAGTTTAAGAAGTTCTAATCCTAAATTTCATTTAAGATTAGTGCCCTCATGATAACCAAGGTAGATTTCTCGGATCCAAGGATTAAACCATGTTGTTTATAGATTTTTCTAATGATTTAGGTACAGATTGTTGGATCCTAAACCATATTTAATCATATTCTAAGTGGCCAACCTAAAATAAGCATTAAAATCTTACATAAACAAAGATTATGATCCAAACATATTTTAATCATGCACTTAAGAATTCACAAACTTGTCCAACGCCATAATTTGTCTTAAAACATCATAAACATACAAGAAATTCGGATTAACATCAATGCAGCCCATGTTCTTTTACAAATATGAACAAAAAGATGAAATAAGGGAAATAAAGGGTTTAGATTTCACTAATTTATGATACAAAGTTTTATTAAAAAAACCTAATAATCATGAGAATCCTTTAAACAACCTATAATTATAATATACAAGAGATAGAAAAGAAAAAGAAAAGAAAAACCTAAAACCTAAAGAGAAAAGACAAAACTAAGAGATTTGATTTGAAATCTCTCTAAATTTTAGTGTTAGCTTCTATAAATTTGATTCTTGGACCTTCTTATATATGTTGGCTATAAGTAGGATAAGTTACAGCACAATTTAGAGTATGATGGAGCTGAAAAATGCATGACAGCTACCAAAACGACACTTGATTAGAGTTAAACTGCACCTCACAAACACCGCCATTTTAGTCACTAGCTTCGAGGGTAGAATGGCGGGGTGAAGAGTAAAACAGTGGGGTGATAGTTTTGGATGATGATGTCTTTTGATCATTATGAATTCCATTTTTAAATTGCATGGTATTAAAGAAGAATGTGGTCACTCGGTGGCTTCTATTATTTTGTTATATTTATTGATGACTATTCAAGGAAGATGTGGGTTTATACCCTAAAGCACAAAAATCATGTTATAAATATGTTTAAACAGTTTTAGGCCATATTTGAAAAAGAAAATGGGAAGAAGGTAAAATACTTTAAGTCAAATAATAAAGGTGAATACATTGGACTACTTGAAAGATATTGTAAAGAGCACGATATTCGATACAATACAACTCCACTTAAAATGCTTTAGATGAATGGTATAGCTAAGAGGATGAACATGACACTTATAAATACTGCCAGATGTTTTCTTTCACATGTAAAGTTACCAAATTCATTTTGGGCTAAAGCATTAAATACTATGGTACATATCTTGAATTTTTCTCCATGTGTTTCTTTAAATCTTAATGTTCCAGAAAGGTTGTGGTTAGGAAAAGATATTGTCTTATAATTACTTACAAGTCTTTGGTTCTAAAGAATTTGTACATATTCTCAGTGTAATTATTGGCTATAGTCTAGATGCATTTATTTATAGGTTTTATGATCCAGTTAAGAAAAAACTTATAAGAAGTCAAGATGCAATATTTGTAGAGAACGAGATCATAATGGATATTGATAAAATTAAGAAGATAAAGCCTCAATCTAGTGTTGATTCTTAGATAGTGCCTCTGATGATGGTACCAGAGTGAATTGGAGATGAAAATAAGACCGAGCAACAACAAGTTGAAAATGCTACTACACAAATGAATTCTAATGATGAGAATAAGCTTCCAACTTCTGAAGCTAAAATTTTTTTTTAACTACGAAGAAGTTCTAAAGGTATACAACCTTCTACTCAATACTTATGAGTTAAATTTGACAAATAGTGGTGAACCAGAAAGTTATGAAGAAGCTATAAATGATAATCATAAGAAAGAGTGGATTGAAGTTATGCAAGGTGAGATGAATTCCTTGTATGAAAATCATACTTTTGATTTGGTGAAGCTACTTAAAGGTAAAAAGGCTTTGAAGAATAAGTGGATGCACAGAGTCAAGAATGAAAAACATTTTTCACGACCACGATATAAAGACAGACTAATTGTCAAAGGATTCAGTCAAAGGAAAGGTATTGATTTTGATGAGATATTTTCTCATGTTGTTAAAATGTCTTCCATCTGTGTTATACTTAGTTTAGCATCCAACCTTGGAGGAAGAAATCTATATGGAGCAACCAAAGGGTTTTAGGGTAAAAGGGAAAGAAGACTATGTTTACAAGTTAAGAAAGAGCTTATATGGTTTAAAACAAGCACCAAGACAACGATACAAGAAGTTTGAATCAATGATGGGGGAGCGAAGTTACAAGAAGACTACTTCAAATCATTGCATGTTTCACCAAAAATTCTCTGATGATGATTTTTACCAAAAATTCTCTGATGATGATTTTATCATTCTTTTATTATATGTTGATGACATGTTGATTGTTGGCAAAAATGTTTCTAGGATTAATCGTTTGAAGAATGAGTTAAGTAAGTCCTTTACCATGAAAGACTTAGGGCCAGTAAAGCAAATTCTTGGTATAAGAATTATTCGAGATAGGAAAGTAAAGAATTTGTGGTTATCTCAAGAGAAGTATATTAAGAAGGTACTTCAGAGGTTCAACATAGACAATGCTAAAGCGGTTAGTTCTCCTTTTACTAATAACTTTAGATTGAATACTACTCAAATTCCTTCTTGTGATGAAGAGAAGGCAAGTATGCAGTGAGTCCCTTAAATAGTCGATAGTTTAATGTATACTATGGTATGTACTAAAACAGATATTGTTTATGCAGTTGGCGTTATTAGTAGGTTACTTTCTAATTCGAGTAGGGACCATTATGATACTGTTAAATGGATATTAAGGTATCTATATGGAACTTTCAGATTATGCTTATGTTTTGGTGTTGATAAACCTATATCAATTGGTTATGCAGATGCAAATATAGCTGGTGATCTTGAGTCCAGAAAGTTTACTTCGGAATACTTGATATCATTTGAAGGGGAAGCGATATCATGATAATCAAAATTACATAAGTTTGTTACGTTTTCTACTACAGAAGCTGAGTTTATTGCGACAACCAAAGCTTGTAAAGAGTTGCTATAGATGAAGAAATTTCTGAAGGAACTTAGTTTCTAATAAGAGCGTTATGTGCTATTTTATGATAGTCAAAGTACTATTTATCTTGGTAAGAATTTTTCTTTTTATTCGAAATTAAAGCATATTGATACGAGATATCATTGGATCATAGATGTGTTAGAATCCAAGTAATTGCAACTTGAAAAGATCCATATTGATGAGAATGGTTCAGATATACTAACAAAGTCTTTACCGAAAGAGAAACTTGAAGCTTATCGTTCGACTATAGAAATAATAGTTCCTCCTATATTAGTATGAGGGGGAGTTTGATGAAGTTTTGCCAATAAAGCAGTAATTTTTGACAAATTCTATTGTCGGTGGCTTCCATTCTCTTTATCAAAGATGACTTTTCTTATTTTTATATTCGTTCAAAATTAGTAGCTTGTTCTTGTTAAGAGTCGGTGTTGTCTTCTTATTTTATCATAACCATGTATCATTTTTAAATTTTTTTAAGCTAACTTATTCTTATACATAGGTGAGGTATGATAGTAGAATAGAGAGTAACGAAAGTGAAAAAACGAAAGGAAAGAATCTTAAAAAATAATAAATAAAAAGTGTGAGAGAGGTGCAAGTTATTTTTTCTTGTCAAGATTAAAGTGTATTATGATCTTGAAATCATTTTAGTGTGTAACTTGCATCTGGTATTTTCTATTCCCTCTTATGAGTATTTTATTGTTATTGCCCCTATTTATTGAGGATGAAGGATTTGTTGTTATAACCATTATTTTATATAGTGGATAATTTACTAACTTGCGCCTATAATTTTTTTACTCATCAATTTTAAGGTGATTTTCCATATTAAAAATTTTAGTGTCTCATGCAATTGACTTTTTTAAATATCACTTTAATATTTATAATTAAATTACTTTAAACTTATTATATTCATAATTTTCACAAAAAATACTTGTAATATTCCGTTGTAATTATTTTATTATTACATTATTCTCCCAACAATATATTGTAGCAACGTTACGAACCATTCTTGCAAAGGCTCTTTAACTTACAATAATAGCATGTCTTTGTAGGCCCAGTTTCTCCCAACGTGTCTAAAGGAGTTTATGCCTTTGTAAGCCTTCCTCGTAAGCTACCACTGTTATTGTGGGATTCCAGCTGGAAATATGAGTTGTCTTCGTATTTAAACGTTGGGTGTGACACTGTAGGCTTTCTTGCTGCATTTGGACTACTTGAAAAGTGATGTAAAGCCCTTAGGGTTGCACTTGCAAAATGAGACTGAAAGCACATCCTACAAATCTACAAGTCAAAAGTTTAGTACAAATTCTTACACTTCCAACACATTCGAGGTCACATACAGGTCCGTGATCTCCCTATAGTGCATCACATGGTCAATGGGATCTGTATACCTGTTGTACAAATGTTCTCTCCCCTTATGTCTAAGCGTTGGACAGGAGCGGCGTCTTCTTTTCAAGGTCTCGCTCACTCACTTGCATGCTGGTCTGCAGATTGTTCTCCATGAATCAAAACACCTTTTTCGTGTTTTAACTCAGTGAGGATCCGCATTGACTGTTGAAAGGGGATTTTTGTGATGTGCTTATAATCATCGAATCTCTCACGCTTGGTCCGATGCTCACTCACATCACCGCTAAAAAGGAAAGGGAATCACATTCCTTTTCCTACTTCTCAGAGATGGCACCAATTAATATCTTCATTTAACTTGGGCTGGAACAGTCTTCAAACTCTTTCAGATTGGGCTAGTACTTGAGCAATTTTCGTTGTGTAATGAGAAGACCACCCACGAAAAGCTTCTTTCCGGTGGTAACACTAATATTTTAGGTTTTATTGTAATTTTTATTTTTATTGTAATTTTATTTTTCAATAAAATTTTATTTATTAAAATTTATAATTACAAAATTAAAAATAAAAACATATTAAATTGAGTGACCAAATACGTTTAAAAGTCATTAAAACAATCAGTTTTCAAATTTTTATCAATAAAAATTACTAAAAAAAGTAATTAAAATAAATTCCATAAATTATTTTTTCAATTTTAAAAATCAGTTTTCAAAGTCTACAAAACACAAATTCTGTGTTTATATAAAACATATTTCTGTTTTTTTAATTTTGAAAACCAAAAATTAAAATAAAGACAAAACCAACCCAATTTTCAGGAATAAACAACAATAAAAAATGCCTCGACAATCAACAATAAAAATAAATGAACACAAACAAACCCTAAATTAGTAAAAAATGAAAGAGTTTGGAATTTAAAAGATTATCCTTTAACTATAGATAAATCCTTATTTGGAGGTTTACTTTTTAGGATCCAGAATGTACGTCTACTATCTTGTTTTTCAGAAGTAGGGAATGAACGACAAGGTAAAAATTATATTATCTATGATCGATGTATTGCATAATGTGATTTAAATTGGTAGTAAAATGCATCGACAAGTTATTACTGTACAACACCAACATGATGTCTCTGTGTTTCCTTAGTAAGTAAACGATTTGGACTTCCTATCTGTAGCGAGACACAAATCAATCTGCCAACCTTTTGCCGAATGTATCATATGGGAGAGCGGAAAAAGCAAGACAAGGAATTAGGATAGATTATTATTAGGCCGCAAAGCTCACCGCGACGACTGCAATCCATCTTCCTCTCCTTTTGCTGAAGGTATTAACCCTCAAACCCCATTTCTCCTTGCTTAACATCGTTCTGCACGGCAATCGTCAGCATTCTGTCAAGAGCGCCACACTAATACCACTTCACATATACTCTGTGGAAATGAAGCAACACAAGAGACGTGCTAAAGCCCCATTGCTGCCATCAGACTACTTTTGCAATCATTTCAATCAATTCTTTAAGGCAAAAGAATCATTTAAACCCTAAAGTTTTCACCAATATTCAGGTCAGACTCTAACGTCTTAGAGCGTTTAAAAAGAATTCTAACGTTTAAAAAAAATCTTAACATTTTAAAA
>JAOXYD010025742.1:0-14385 GCA_028565735.1 Pinacopodium congolense | reverse complement strand
TTTACCATAAGTAAGATGATATGGAGACATATCAATGAGCATCTTAAATATAGTGTGATATGCTCATAATGCATCATCCAAAATTGGAAGACTAATCTTTCTTAAATGCACTAACGATCTTTTCTAAAATTCTTTTAATTTCTCAATTTGAAATTTTCACTTGACCACTAGTTTGTGGATGATAAGGCATGGTGACCTTACGAGTTGCACTATACTTAGATAGGAGGAAATCAAACTATTTATTACAAAAATGTGAACTTCCATCACTAATTATAGCTCTTGATGTACCAAAGCGGGTAAAAATATTTTATTTAAGAAACTTAACCACACCTTTCTCATCATTAGTTGGCAACTCCACTACTTCAACCCACTTACTGATATAATCAACTGTGACCAAAATATATTATTTAGCGTAATATTTAGGGAAGGGTCCTATAAAATCAATATCCCAAATGGAAAAAATTTTGCATACCAAAATATTATTTAAAGGTATTTCATGTCTTAGAGAAATGTTTCAAATTCTTTGGAAATTTTCACATGATTTTTTAAAATAAAATGCATCCTTAAATAGTATAGGCTAATAAAATCTAGATTCTACAACTTTACGTGTAGTTCTTATAGGCCTAAAGTGTCATCTTACTTCCTTATAATGATAATGACTTAAGATAGAAGATACTTCCTCATAAGGAACACACCTTTTAATTATTCTATCACCACAAATCTTATATAGGAATGGATCATACCAATGAAATATTTTAACATCAGTTAGGAATTTCTTCTTTTGCTATTAATTATATTGCCAACCAAATAATTAACATAATCAACATATCATGGCTTTTTTTTCTTTCACTACTAGGAATTTATCAAAAGCCAAGACGACATCCAACATTCCTTTCTTAGTTGTTATATAGTTCTTTTGGGTCTCATTCAATGTCCGACTAACATAGTAAATTGGATTAGAAATTTTGTCTTTTCTTTGCCTTAGAATTACACTTATTGTGAAATCAATTGCATTGTACATCAATTTAAAAGGTAATGACTAATCTAGAAAAACTAGAATTGGTGCACTTGTAAGATTTTCCTTCAATAACTTAAAAAATGCATGCATTTATCATCAAAATCAAATATGGAATCCTTGGTTAAGAGATTAATAAGGGGCTTCGTAATTTTTGAAAAATATTTAACGAACCTCCAATAGAAGCCAGCATGACCTAAAAAACTCCTAATCGCTCAAACTAAATTTAAAGGTGAAAGTTGAGTGATTACATCTCTCTTAGTTAGATCTACTTCTATTCCCTTACTTGATATCTTATGGCCAAGTAAAATGCACTCTTAAACCATAAAATGATACTTTTTCAATTAAGCACCAAATTTGTCTCTTCGTATCTCTTAAGAACCTTATCCAAATTTTCTAAACATGAGTCAAAAGATGTGCTAAACATTGAAAAATAATCCATAAATACTTCAACATAAGATTCTATCATATTAGAAAATATTACCATTGTTGCGATCTAAATAACTTAAAATTTTAACCAAAGGCAAGTGCACCTTGTTAACAAGTAGTATAAAATAGTAATAAACTAAGTATCATTCTCCTTAGGAATCTAAGAGTAACACTAGGTCAATTGATGTCAAATTATCTGGACAACTCAAAAGAGATTGATTAAAGGGAAACTAAAAGGAACAAACAAAAACAAACAAGTTTCGATCTAAACATAAGCTAAATGAAAAGAATCTAACAAATAATAAATTAGCTAGGGCTTTGGATTCAATAGGTTAAGCAAACAACAACTCAACGTTGGATAGACTTAGGGCCTACATCACTAAAGTAAGACACAACCAATGATCATGGAAACATCTTTTCTCTTCTAAACTCAATCCATCTATTTTGGTTCAATAAATAGACTGGAATAAAAGACGTTAATCTCAAGACGTCTAAAATTAAGTTCGTTAATCTTAGAAATCCTCACAAAAGACTCTAAGGCTATATCAACACCTAAATTCAATTGTGTTACCTGATTAATCTTCTAATAATCAACCGCTCATGGTCAGGGTCCTCTGATCATCTAAAAAATCCTACTAAGATGGCCAATCAAAGCAAGATTATGTATTAAGCACTTTAACTAGGTAAAATTCCTCTAACAAAGATAAACCCATTCAAATCCTAACCCTAACTAGGCATTTAAGCACATAAATTCATCAATAGAAACAAGAAAATAATAAGAAAACATATATCTATCAATAAATAACAAGAGTCAATACAAAATAAGATAGAAAAAGGGAGAAATACAACTGAAATTGTTCTAATATGTTGAAATCTCCAACTCTAGTCCACTTTGCAAGCTCTTATGGCTCCAAACCAATAACCAATGTGAAGATTAAACCAAAAGAAATCGAAAACTTATAAAACCCTAGCTAAAAAGGATGAAAAATAAAGGAGATGCTAAAACTCTCTCATGTTGACTTTCTCTCGCGACTCTCTTCTCTCCTGCCAACTCCCTCCCCTCAGCTCTTCTCGACTCTATGACTTTGTGGCCTTTTATATCTTATAGAGGCTACTTTAGGGCTTATTAAATGAAGCTGCATCATTTCATTAATGTTTGGTGCTTGACTTAAATGAAACATCGTGCAAAAGAGCTTATATCGGTCGACTAACCTTCACCATTCGGTTGACCGACCTTCCTTAATGCTTCATTCAGTTGACCGATCCTTTCCATTCGATAGACGGACCTCCTCTTGTTACTTCATTCGATCAACCAATCTTTGCCATTCGGTCGATCGAACTCGCTCGTTTCTTCAATCAATCGACCGATCCTCACCATTCGATCTACCAATCTCTCCTTGTTTGACCGTCGTATATGAGCTTTATGCACTAAATGTATCAGTCCTCTTTATGCTTCCAAACAAGTTCCAATTAAGTCCAAATCTCCATAACATGCTCCAAAACCAACATACACATGAAATTAACAGTAATAGCTCTATATTGGTATAACTCAATCATCAAATGGGCAAAAACATAATGAAATATGCTATTAAAATCAATAGAATTCACCCATTAACATCAATACATCTTGTTTAACAGAAGGACAAATATTCATTACTCATTATTAGACCATAGTCTAGGTAGGGCTATTTACAACTAGCCAATTAATAATTTTCAAATGGACTCATTATAGCGATAGAGGATCTAGCCATCTCTAGGTTACTCTAAAATAGTTGGGATAACGTGTTCAAGTTGGGTTCTATGCTATTTTGGATTGGGAAAAAGTGAAAAAGGCCCTAGAAACCACCATTCCAAGCCTAAGGAACATCTAAGGTGGAAAAGAAAGGGTTTTGAAGGAGAAAATAATCAAGAAACTCAAGATTAAAGTGGGTAATCAAGATTCAAGGGGGTTATCCAAGCTTCTAGAAAAAGGGGCTTTAACATTCATCAACTTGTTATCTTTTCATTGTTTCTCTTTTATTGGTTAATATAAACAGTGGTTTGTTAAACATGATTATTGATTGCTAAATCTAGTTTAGGGTTTGTCCTTGAATTGTTATCCAACTTTTATCTTATTGATTTAATGCATAGTTATTTATAATAATTGTTGAACCTATAATCACTTCAAATCGAGAGATTGTTTTAATGTATTTGAGTTAGGTTACATAATGAGATTTAGTGAGCAAATAGATTTAAAATTATTAGATTAAAACCTAATTTAAGAGAGATCTTAGTTACCTGTTAATTTTCCTTAAGATTGCTTCAAATCCAATTGCATGTTTAGAAGTAGTTTGTAAACCGAGAGATTGTAATTTAACTTATAATTGTTTCAATTAGGATTAACTAATTAGATATTAAGAGAGGATAATTAACTATTGGATATCTAGGATTAAACATGATTAAATCAATAAAGTAAAAGGAAGACAACAAGGATAAAATAATCCATAAGTCTTTGCCATTAAGTAATTTAATTGTTTTGCTTTCTTCTATGGTTTGATTAATTGTTAGTTTAATTTTTACTTTCTATAATTTTAGTTTACATTAAACGATGTGCAATTCAAATTTTTAGATGCCTATATTCAATCCTTGTGAAATCAATATCTCTTATACTATAAGTTACGACCTGTATATTTGCTGTGTAGTAAAAACTAGTAAACAAGTTTTTTGCACTATTGTCGAGGATTTCAATTTTAGTGTCTTATTCAATTTAGATTCTTTTGATTTAATAAGACTTGTATATTTGCAATGTAGTAAAAACTAGCAAATAAGTTTTTTTCACCGTTGTTAAGGATTGCAATTTTAGTTTCTTATTCAATTTAGATTCTTTTGATTTAAGGATTTTTTTATACTTTTTTTATGTGATTGTATGTGCATGAACACAAGACTAACCAGGAGCTTTAATAAGTTAGAGGACGCTAAAATTTTAGACATGACCAAACACAAAAAAGAACTTAAAAGAGTGAAGTATCAAGAAGATATCGAAAGAATAATGGATAAATAAAGGAATCAAGGTGAGCATCAAAGAACTCTCATAGACTTCATGAGGCCTGGCTTTAATGTTAATTAATAAGGTATTATAAGACCCTTAGTACAAGCAAATAATTTTAAGATTAAGCTAGCACTACTGAACATGTTGCAGATTAATGTTCAATTCTATGACTTGATCAATAAATATCCGAATGCTTACATGGCCAACTTTTTAGAAATATGTAATACATTCAATTATAATGGTCTATTAAAAGATGTCACAAAGATGAGGCTATTCCCATTTACTTTGAAGGACTGAGCCAAAGCTTAGTTAAATTCTCTGAATCCAGAAAACATTATTACCTGAGATTAACTAGTACATGCCTTCTTGGTCGAGTATTTTCCACTAATAAAGACCACTAGAATCATTAAGGAAATAACAAATTTTTACTAGAGTGAAGGTGAGTCTTTATATGAGGTGTGGAAAAGATTTAAGGAGCTACAAAGGAGCTACCCCCACCATAATCTACCAAGGGAATTTCTTTTACAAACCTTTGTAATGGGGTTACTACGTATATAAGAGGTACAATAGATGCAGTAGCTGGGGGATCTCTGATGCAAAAAACGATAGATGCAACTCATGATTTGTTAGAAGAGATGATGAATAACAGCTACCTGTAGACAATGGAAAGGAATAGGCAACGGCCTCTGAAGGAGTAGAACGGTGTTGTTTCCATGGATTCAATGACTACTCTACAAACTCATATATCAGCACTTGCTAAATAATTGAATAACTTACAGGCCACTTAATTGAATTCAATGAAAGCAATACAACACAGGTACGAGTTGTGTGATCAGGAAAGTCATGTAACTGTAGAATGCTTCTTAATGGCTAGCAACGAGATAGAATAAATTAAACTATATGGGAGCATTACAAAGGACGTCAGGTAAAAATCCTAACCCAAAAACCAATAATCTGAAGTGGAAGAACTACCCCAACTTTTCTTGGAATAATAATAGTGTAGGTACCAACACGAGAACACAAGGCCACTAGTTTTTTAGTAGGATAGGATGGGATCATTAGAGTAATGGGTGGTCAAGCTTATGGATGTGCTTAGCTCGAAGTTCAATAGTCAAGATGAGAGCTAAAAGAGGTTGGAGGACAAATTCAATCAAATATTCAAAAACTATGCCTCTTTTATAGATAACTTAAAGGTCCTGTTGGGTCAACTTGCTATCGCTTTATCAACAAGGAATGTGGGAAGCTTAGTTAGTAACATTGAATCCAACGCTTGAGAGTAATTAAAGGCAATCAAGTTAAGGAGTAGTAAAGAGTTAGAAGAGCTAAAGGAAGGAGAGACAAACCGGCCTAAAGAGGACAGTCAAGAGAAAAAGAAGGAAGGTGTAGAGAAGCCATATGTGCCACCACCATCATATCATCTAAATATCCCATTCCAACAAAGCTTGAAGAAGAATCAGATGGACGCTCTATTCACTAAATTCTTATAGAATATAAAGAAGCTATAGATTAACTTGTCTTTTGTAATGGCATTGAAGAACATGCTAGGATATGCCAAGTTACTTAAAGATATCTTAACTAACAAAAGGACTTGGGAGCATAACCAACTGGTGTCTCTAACTAAGAGCTGCAGTTCAATAATCTTCAGCCACATAGCATCCAAGTTAAAGGATCTAGGTAGTTTTACTATCCCTTGTATTTTCAGTAACTTAGAATTTTTAAAGTGTTTGTGTGATCTTGATGCTACTATTAACTGAATACCCTTTGTCTATTTTCAAGAGGTTGGGACTTGGAGACTTAAAGCCGACATAAATGCTTATCAAGTTGGCAGATTTATTGATAAAGAAGCCATCTAGAGTAGTAGAGGATGTTTTGGTAAAGGTAAATAAGTTTATTATTTCAGTCGACTTCATTGTGCTAAATTTTGAGGATAGGAGTTGTCCGTTAATTCTTGGAAGGCCTTTCATGAACACAGGAAGAGCTTTGATCGATATTCATAATGGAACATTGGTTCTTCGTATTAGTGATGAATAAATGGAGTTTAGTATAAACAAGACTTTGAAAAATACACCAGAGGGAAGTGCTTGCATGAAGATTGATGTAGTGGATAAGTGTGTTTAAGAAGTAATGAGGGACGTTAATAAGGAAGAAAAGAAAGGAAATCATGAAGTTAGTGAAAAAGAAGAGGAGTTAGATGAGATACTAAATGAAGAACCCTTAGTGCAAACTGAAGCACCCACTCTACCATTTAGTGAGAAACCACCTATCTTATAGTTGAAACCTTTGCCTAACCACCTTAGAATACCATTCTAGGTGAAGGCCAAGCACTACTGATCATTATTTCCAATAAATTGAATGTAGAGTAAGAGAAGAAGGTGGTTGACATTATAAAGAATCGAATAAAATCCTTAGAATGGAAAATTGCATATATAAGAGGGATAAGTTTGAATATGGTGATATATAGAATCAACTTGGAAGAAAGATGGAAGACAATGAGGAAGAGACAACGGAGATTGAACTCACACATGAAGAAGGTGGTGAAGAAAAAGGTAGTAAAACTTTTAGATGTTGGGATTATTCATATTTTCTTGGACAATGAATAGGTGAGTCCAGTGCAGTAGTACTTAAAAGGGATGGTATGAAAGTGGTTAAAAATGACCAAGGAGAGTTGATTTTTATAAGAACAATCACAAGTTGGTGGGTTTGGATTGACTACAGGAAGCTAAAAAATGTAACTAAGAAGGATCACTTTCCCCTATCTTTTGTAGATCAGATGATAGGAAGAGTGTCTAGACATGGTTTTTTATTGTTTTTTGGATGGGTATTCAGGTTACAATAAGATTTTCTTATATCTAGATGATCAAGATAAAACCACATTCACTTAATCATATATGACCTTTCCGATAAAAGAATTCCCTTTAGCTTTTGTAACGCTCAAACTACTTTTCAAAGATGCATGATGGTCATATTTGCAAATATGATTGGTGACATAATGGAAGTGTTTATAGATGATTTCATAATCTTTGGAGACTCTTTCAATAACTGTTTGAAAAATATGGACAAAGTATTTCAAATATGTGAAGTGTCACTTTATGGTGCATGAAGACGTAGTTCTAGGAAACAAGATTTCATGCAAGGGTATAAAAGTGGATAGAGCCAAAATAGAGGTTATCAAGAAGCTTCCACCATCAAGTAACATCAAAGGTATCAGAGTGTTTTTAAGAAATGTTGTATTTTATCATCGATTCATCAAATATTTCTCTCTTATTGCTCAAACCCTTACTAATTTTTTAGTTAAAGATGAATCTTTTCACTTTGATGCTAAATGTTTAAATGCTTTTGTGAGGTTGAAGGAGGCACTTGTATTTACACCAATCTTGACTTCTTCAAATTGGTCTTTACCATTCGAGATCATATGTGATGCTAGTGACTAAGCATTGCAGTATGTTCTAGGATAATAGAAGGAGAAGAAATTACATGTTATCTACTATGCTTTCCAGACCTTTATAGGAGTACAACTGAACTATATAACTACAAAAAAGGAATTGCTAGCTATAGTATTCGCATGTAACAAAATTTGATCATATCTCTTAGACTCAAAGATAATTATTTATACGACAAGATTCATATTTGTAAAGAAGGATGCAAAGCTAAGGTTTATCCGATAGGTCTTACTTTTACAAGAGTTTGATTTAGAGATTCGAGATAAGAAAGAAATGGAGAATGTAGTGGAAAACCACCTATCATATTTAGAAAGAAGGGATATACAAGCTAGTGAAGACATTAATAAACAATTCCCGATGAATCTTTATTATTGGTAAATCATCTTTTTTTCCCATGGTTCGCTGATATGGTGAACTACATTATAGTTGATATCCTTCCTCTTGACTTATCTTATTATAAAAAAAACAATTTCTATTTGAGTGTACTCATTATCTGTGGATGAGCCAATTTTATATAGAATGTGTATTGATGGTCTGATATGTAGGTATGTTTATGAGGATGAAATGCCTGAAATTCTTACTTAATGTCACAATTTGTCTTATACAGATTATTATAGAGTTAACGAGACTATAACTTGTGTGATAGAGTGTGGATTATTTTGGCCAAGGCTATTCAAGGATGCACCTGAGTATGTCAAGAATTGTGATTGATGATAACGAGTAGGAAATATTTTAAAATAGGATGAGATACCACTTTACAACATTCTAGAAGTGGAGGTCTTCGACATATGGGGAATTGATTTTATTGGAACATACCCACCCTCGCTCAACAACACTTATATCGTAATTGGTGTGGACTATATATCCCGATGGGCAAAAGTGGTAGCTATTATAACCAATGATGGTAAGATAGCACAGAAGTTTATCAAATAAATATTTGATAGGTTTGGAGTACTAAGGCAACCATTAGTGATGGAGAAGCACACTTTTGTAACAAGCCCCGAAGCCATGCTTAAGAGATAGGGAGTTTACTATCGAGTAGGTACACCTTATTATCTGTAGACAAGTGGCCAAGTTAGAGTAGTGAATAGGGAATTGAAGCACATTCAGGAGAAAACAGTGAATGGTTTGAGGAAAGATAGGGCACTGAAGCTTGATGATATGATATGGGCATAATGAACTACATTTAAAATGCCTATAAGTACCAATCCTTTTTGTCTTGTCTATGGGAAAGCTTGCCATTTACCTATGGAGCTAGAGCATCGAGTATATTGGGCTACCAAAGCATTAAACTTCGATGGTAAAGCAATAGGTGAGCCAAAATTGTTGAATTAGAGGAGTTGTGACTTAATGCTTATGAGAACATTAAACTATACAAAGAGAGAGTGAAGAAATGGCATAGCACTCACATAAAAAAGGAGTTCAAGAATGGTGATCATGTATTGTTATTTAACTCTTGACTTCATTTATTTCTAGAGAATCTCAAGTCTCATTGGAGTGGTCCATTTAAAGTCATTCAAGTGCTTGAGCATAGAGCAACGGAATTAGAGAAAGAAAAGGGCGAAACATTTAAAGTTAATGAACAAAGATGCAAGCCATATTTTGGAGGCATATTTTCAAATGAAAGGGAAGTGATATCCCTCCTTTCCCTTGTTTAATTATGTTAAATTTGGCATCGATCAAACTAATGGCCTTAACTTTAGCATGTTTTGTTCGTAGTTAGTTTAATTTATCATGCATGTGTTTTTTATTTAGGTTTTTATTATGTTCTTTGATAAATTTTGTTAATGTTTTCATAGTTGGTTTTAATAGTTGATGTTTGCTTATAGGTCTGGGATTCTTTGAGGACTAGGACAAGGCCATTTGTAGCAAAAGAGGCAATTGTCTCAGTCACTATAGCAACAAAGGGATTCATGTTCTTTTAAATTTTGAAAACCCTAGTTCATTTAATTATCTTCTTTTCACTTTCTCACACTAGGAGCTGATCCCCATTCCCCCTTCCCTCTATTTTCACTTATTTCTCTCCTAAATCATCCATTATTCTCCACTTTTACATCAAAATTACATCAATCTTCAAGGTTTTCATACCCATTCATCTAAAATTATAACTTATATACGTCTTCTCACTAGTTCCACTCATGCTCTCATCTCACATTCTCTCTCTTATCTATTTTTCAAGTTTTAAAGGTTGTATTCATCATACCTCCAAAAGGGAAAAACATTGCAAAGAAGAATCAATCTAAAGGGAAAAAGGTGGCTGCTAAACAAGGATCATCCAATCAATAAGACTTGGCTTAATATTTTGGTGCCAAATTTCCAATATTTTCTTTTGAAGAAGGTATGAAATTCCTACACCTAAAAAATAAATCTATTGTTGCTCCTAAATACTTGAACTTTAGGACTCGAGAAAGTGTTGGATTGAAATAAATAATTGAGCTTTATGTAAGAAGGTAGGTTGGGAAAAGTTTATTAAATATAACAATGAGGTGTTTGAAGAATTGACAATGGAATTTTATATAACTGTGTAGTAAGATCCTAAGAGTTTTGATGAATTCTAGTTTAGGATGAGAGGAAATTCTTATATTATGAATTTTCACACCATGAAAATGATATTTGGGTTTCAAAAAATGAAGTTGTTTGATTTGTACCTTGGTTTTAAGTATAACGCTTATTAGAAGAAGCTTATGGTGTTAGATGACTTTGATGTGATATCAACTATCCAATTCCCTCATACTTAGCTATCCTTACTTAGTTTTGTATATATTTATGTGTCATGAAATGTTTAACAAAACTTAAAGTAATAAGTGTTCCATTAAAGAGCTATTTATTTTGTGGTGCATGGATGCTAATCACAAAGTTTTCACCTCATATAACATCTTTTGTGCTTTGAATCAAACAATAACTAAGAAATAACATTACTTAAGCATGGGTCACATCATCACTACTAATGCTCAATTTTATGATGTCAATTTTGACGGACTATCCCTATTAAAGGTTGAGTATTTTACATTGAATCATTTGTGACGTGTTAAGATCATAGAAGCCAATAAAATGGCTCTGCGATCCCAATACTAGAGCAATTATTCAAAAAAAGAAAACATTAATTCAATCCTCTTCTCGATATCCTCAAGGTGATGATGACAACTCTTCTGATGATTTTGACAAAGAAGGTGAAGGATGGGAAGCCATTTTATCCACCTTGTAGGATAATCATAAGATTTTAAAGCAGTGTTTGGATTCTAACGATGAGAAGATAAATAAAATGGTAAGGCGTATTAAGCGAATATAGTGCTATTATCACCTACGCCTTCTCCACTGGAATCACTATAAGTTTTCTTTAGTCTTGTTTATTTCTGTTATTTTGTTTTGGTGTTATGTCTTCTTTTTTTAGATGCCTTATTTTATGTTGTTCCTCTTCTTCACATTGAGGACAATGTGTGGTTTAAGTGCAGGAAGGGGCCATGCATTTTTCATTTGCATATATCATTGTGCTCATGCATTAGTAGGTTTAGACTTAAATGAATTAGGTGTATTTATATTGTGTCATGCATTCTAGCATTTAGTGTGAGTGTATCAATGATATGAGATTGAAGGAATAATCTTACCTTTGAACATGAATATTTGAGAGTGAAGAATTGTTTATCTTATGGAATCCATAACTTGAATAACTTTCCATTGAATGTGCATCTTAATCAAGATAGTCTTTCCTTATTCTTCCATCTTTGACATTTATTGATTGCCTTTATATTTAATTGAACTTAATTTAGTAAACATCACTAGTGATTCTTTATGAGAATGAATTGCTTCTAAAGAAAAGACATATGATATAAATAAAGGGAATTAATGATATATTCAATACATCATTCCTATTCTACTAGCCTTAATGAAAATTGGGTTAAGAATAGAGTGTTAGGGGCGAATTTTATAGTATTTTTGGATGTTAATTGATGTATATTTACCCCTAATTCAATGCTTAAATGTTAAATTTATGCATTATTATGTTTAATTTACAGGATGGAGCTTGAAGATGGAAATTGGAGCAAAAATTAGAAGAAAATGTCCATTCTAAATCATCAATGGCACCCTCCTTGGGTCATATTGATGGATGAATAGGGTGTCGTTAATGAGTTCAGCATACGTTTAGCAACAACAGTCCATCGTTAAACAATGGCGCCATTGTGCATATAGTCAACCCATCGTTGAAGGACGACAGATGAAATTCTTGACTTGAATCTTCAAATTTTGTAGCTGTTGTCTTCCTCCACTTACAACTGAACCTCCCTTATATAAAGGGGCCTCTCCCAAACATCTAAGCATCAATTTTTAGGATAAAAAATATTTTAGTTTAGTTAGTTTTCATATTTAGGTTTTTTTGATGTTTTTCTTTTCAATCTTTTGTATCATGAATTTTCAAGTTGTTTGTGGATTCTAGTAGCTGTAATCATACTATTCAGAGTTAGATAACCATCTGAAGATGTGATTTGGTTCAATCTAAACTCTTAATTTCTTGTATTAATGTTGTTATTTTAAATTAATCAAAGCATTGTTATTTAAGTTATTTATTTTTTATCTTTGATTAATTTTTGTGCTTCATGTTTAATTTCAGTTTAGTTGAGTTGTTAAATGTGTTTGTTGATGGTTAATTATGCTAATTAATGATTAATGCAAGAGTAGTAAGTTAATCTTTGCTTATTGAATGCTTAATCCTTATCCTAAACTCATCATTTAGGATATTGCCATCAGAGAATATAGGATTCGACAATCTCTACCTAAATTATTAGAAAAATTAATAAACAACGTGATTTAAATTAGTGAAATAACCAAAGATTTAGTTAATTATGAGGGTGCTAGTCTTGAATTAGGAAAATTTAAGATTAGACTTTCTAAGTTTTAAGCCTATTACCTAAGTTTGAAGTATAACTAAACTTCAAGATATGACCAATAAAGATAAACCAGTGTCTTAACCATCGCGCTATCTTGATTTAGAGAAGATACCCTAAATTAAGCATTACTGGTCAATCAATTAAATCATCAACCACCAAAGCTTTAACTAGATAATTTAGGAAAAGCAACCTATAACTCTTTTACAATAAATTGGAAGTTTTCTAGGCTTTTTAGAGCTTTTAGTTATTTAATCATAAAGCTGAGTGTGCTCTAGATAATTATAATCCGATTGACCTAATACTTACATCATATAAACTTGCTTATAGGATCGATACTTGAAATATTAAATATACTCCACTTTCTTACTTGTTGTGACTGGTACGCTTACTGAAACGTTGGTCTCGAATTAATTGTTAAGTTGTGCGTTGAAAGATGATTAATTTGCGCTATTTTTTTATATGGCTAACCACATTCAAGTTTTTAGCGTTGTTGTCAGGGAAGTGTTATTGTAATATTAGGGACATATCGGTATCAGTTACTCCATAAATTTGATTTCTTGTATTGTTTTCCGTGTTTTTTGATGTTTAGATTAGCAGTTTATTTCTTTATTTTGTTTTATTATCATCTTTATTTGTACAGAAAGTGGTCTTTTAGTGACTTTATTTAGTCATCAAGAATATGTGGAGGCAACAAGACCATTGGCAAGATCACCAATGGTATGATCTTGAAGTTAACTGGGGTAATGATTGAACAATTCATTTTGAGCACATTGAAACCTATACCCCTGATTATGAGGAATACCCTGATTACTATTGACTTAATCCATCTTGAGCATGCAGATGAGTGCACCTCTAGTTGGATTGATCATTCAGAATATTCGTGGCTTGATAAGGCTACACTCTTTTTACATTTAGAAAATCCTTCTCAACTTGAGCATGATCAAAGAACCATGTGAGAAGTTTTAGAATCAGTTAAGGGAATTTATCATGAAAAGTCAATTGATTTAGCAAGTGAAAGCGGCGAGTCTACACCAGTTTTAAGTGAATGTGAGCATCAATTCCAGGTCGTTGAAAATAAGATAAAAGAAGAATCCAATATAGCATTTGAAAGCTTTGATTTCATAGGTATTTCAACTTTTGAATTGCGAGCAAGAGCTATTTACCTAGGTTTTTCCCACAATTCTTTGTTTAGGGTAAGAATTATGACTTTAGGACCTTTCTTATTGGTATTGGAAATTTTTCATAATTGATTTATCATTATTCAAAGGATGAGGATGAAAAGTTAGGTGTTGGACCTAGTTTAAGATTAAAAATACTCTAACCTTAGGGTCTAGCTAAATGACCTTAAAGAAGCACTTATGGAGAGGAAACTCAACCGTAGAAGTAGGATTTCATGTGCTTTCAATAAAATGGTGTGCTTTCAGCATACTAGTAGAGTGTTTCTTTTAGTGTGTTTATTTTTAGTTTTGTGTGTTTTCTTCAGTTTCTAATGCTTTGATATTTTGTCATTGCCCAACTACTGTCGAGGTCCTTTGGGTCCAAAACTTACTTACTGAGCTAGGACATATACCCAAAATTAAACCAGTCATC
>JAOXYD010025733.1:0-14385 GCA_028565735.1 Pinacopodium congolense | reverse complement strand
CCCCTCAGCGAGTGCCTTGAGAGCTGTTCGTAATTTCCTTCTTCCTAACTTTTCATATCAATAACAAAAATAATTCTTATTTGAAGTATGACACTATCTTTGTTATTATTCTTTTTTTTTCACAAGATTTTTGTGTATAAAATTATAAGAAAATGTGTTCCTAATGAGGAAGTGTATTCCATTTTAAAACAATGTCATTCTAAGGAGGTTGTGGGAAATTTTGGATCCATTAAAACTGTAAATATGGTTTTAAGATCTTTTTTTTTTATCCTTCCTTCTTAAGGGATTCATATTATTTTGAAAAATCTTGTGATTGATGTTAAAGAGTCAAGAATATTTCTAAGAGACATGACACGCCTTTAACTAACATACTTATGAGTGGAAGTTTTGATGTTTAGAGCTTTCGTACCATAGGACACTATGGTAAATCATACTCAAATCAATACATACTTACTGTTATAGATTGTTTCAGTAAAGGGATTAAGAAAATGGCTTTTCCTACTAATAAGGCTAGAGGTGTAGTGAAATTTTTAAAGAAGAATATCTTTATGCCTTTATTTAAAGAGTTTAGCTGCAAAAAGTCATTTAAAGCCAATGAGTTAGAGACGTTTAGATGTGAAGCACGCAATAAGTCACAGTACTCTAAACTTTTTTAAATTAATTATACTTAATTAGAAAATAATTTTAAAAATTAGGCATAAGCTTAAAGAAATTTAATAAATAATTTTAACAATATGCAATAACATAAACTTGAAAATGAAAGAGTTAGAAAAGAAGGGCGCACAACCTAATTTATAATTGTTTGATGTCTAACCAAATTAATAGGGTGTCTAGACACAATTTTCATGGGATCGATATCCGTTCTTTACTATAAGTACGACCCGTATACTTGCGATTTTGAGCGAAAAACTCGTAGTTTGTGTTGCAAATCATCATAAAGCCTTTATGGTTTTCTTTAATGAAGCTCTTACAATAAGGCATGTGCCCATGCCAATTCTTCTATCTTGGAACATTTTTTCATCTCCAATTAAAGAGTGTTGACTACTCCCTCATGGAAAACAAAGTCCAAGCTCTTTAATACATGTAGTTGGCTCCATGAAGGAAAGCTTCCCTTATTAACGCTATCTACACCTCTAGAAAGCTCCTTGCTTGGCGAGGCTTGTACAATATTGGCCTCTCCACCTAAGCAAGCTCCAAGTTCTTCTTTTTAAATGTATATGCCGCATTTATGGATAGCTCATCTTTTGTCTTTTTATTTTTTCTCCCTACAGCTCTCAACTAAGGAAGCTCATTTAATGCTTCTTAGCTTCTTCCTTCCTGCTAGGCCTTTGTGTGTTAACTTCTTTTAAAATGATTTTTCCCTAAGCTTTTGCTTTTTGTTTTTGCTCCTAAGCCAAACCCATATAGCTACTATATTACCATGCTTTGGAAGGCCTTTTAAGTTGTGTTTTGGACAGCTCTCCTAATGCTTAGGGTACGCCAATCAAAGCTTTTATTTTAAAAGTTTTTTGTTTAAAGATTTGTCTTCTTCTTAAGTCATGATTTAGCTCCTCTCTTTACAATGCTTTTTCTCCAATTCCCTTGCAAATTTCATGCTTTTAGTTTTTATTTACATTTATATTCCATCATTAAATCTGCATAAAAATTTAAAGAAGAATAAATTAAATATTTAAACTCTAAAATAGGATCGAAATGACATTAAAATGCATATGAAAATTCAATATATTTCAATCTTATTAGGTAGTGCGTCCATACTACCTTTCATTTCAATGACTAACTTTTTAAAGTTATTAACTAAGAGAGGATCCAATCTTAGTTTTAATGATTACAAGACATCATTGATACTAATGATTTAATTTATAATGTAAGGTTTGAAAGATAGGCATATTTGAAATTGAATTTAAAGTGAGAAGTTTAGACTTGCAGACCAATTTTGGTATAAAGCAAAAGCAAGGAACTTGGAAGCTTCAAAATCATTAGTAAAGTTGTTTGAACTTGAGCATAGATTTCGTTCGAAGGTTTAAAATTGCATTCATATTGTATAAAGGTTTTCAAAAGTGCACAAATTTTCTCTCACTAAGGCAAATTTTTATATTTGAGTTAATTTGACATGATTCACATTAGGATGATTTAAATTTAAGTGAGTAGTTTCAAATGAAAGAAAGTAATGCTTAAAATTTGGTTGAAGTTAAAATTAGATTGAAATTTTTTTAAAATGAGCTTAAATTTGCATGGATCAAGAAATTTTAAGTTTTTAGTTTCAAATGACAAGTCTTGATGGCAAAAACTTGTTAGAAAAACTTTCTAAACTTGGGCCAGTCATATTTTTATTCTTTGGATATGTTTTGAAGTGTTTTGGTTAATTTTTAAATACTTGCCCATTGACTTCAATAGTGCCCCCATAATGGCGATTATTAGTGCCATTATAATGGGCTATTATAATAAAGTTGTCTATCCAAAAGATGAATGGAAATATAAAATAATTGATTAAATGACTATTATAATCAAGTTTTCTGTCCAAAAGATGACTCTCTCTTTACCTAATCTTTATATTTATTACTTGTGTAGTTTTGCTTATATTCATATTAAGATAATTTGCATCCTTGTTCATGATATTTGGGTTGAATTATGGTTTAAGAATTACATATACATAAAATAGTTTAGGTGCTTAGTTTAGAAAATTTTAAAATATACAATTCAACCCCTTGAGTGGCATTAATACCCGTATAAGTCCTTGTACAGACCTTCATCATCATCTTCAAGGTCCCTCTTACTTTCAAAAAGATAGTTTTATCAAATACTACATGCATGGATTTTTCAATTACTAGGTTTGTTTTAATAAACACTTTATAAGTTTTATAGTCAAAGAATATCCAATAAAATTACCTTATTCTATTCTAGAATAAAAATTTTCTAATTTATTTTTAATGTTAAAGATCTAACATTTGCGATAAAAATTTGAAAATAGTTCATTTTAGGCTTCTTTCCATTCTATATATTGTAAGGGTCTTACTCATTTTAGACCTAATATATACGTTATTTACTATATATGACACTCGAATGCAACATGTTTAACCTAATAATATTTTAGTAAGTCATATTCATTAATCATGGTTATAGCTATTCCTTGTAAAGTCTTACTCTTTGTTTCTATTACACCATTTTGTTAGAGGTTCCTAGATGTAAAGCAATTATAAGGGATGTTATTGTGATCACAAAAATATTCAGAAAATTTATTAGCGAGTTCCTTATAATGGTCACTTGTAATATATACATTACACAAACCATCTTCATTTTGAATTTTCTTAACAAATTTCACTACTAAAGTTATCTATAATGAAAAATTAATAGAAACTCTAGTAGGTCCAAATAAATTCATATGGAGTAGTTTTAAAGGTATAGAAGTAATTACAGATTTCCTACTTTAATTGAGATTCTTAGTTATTTTTCTATTTGGCATGCTCCACAAATTTTATCTTCTCAAACGTCATCTTAAGGAGACCATTTATAAGTTCCTTGGAGTTGAGATTTGATAACATTTTCATACTTAAAAATCTATTCCTAAGATGAAAAACCCATGCATCTTCATTTTCATACTTAAGTGAATTGAATTGTTGAATAAAGTCCTTTTTATGTGTCTAGCTTTGTTTGAACATACCATTCGCAATGCAAGGGATCAAATTGCCCTCTCCAACAACATCACCACCACCCTCATCCTATCTATAAGCTTTTCTCATTCTCTTATCTTGTATTTGTGTTTTGTTTTTTCTTTTCCTTTTGCTTGTGATTTTGTGTTTCTTTTAATGGTTGTTATTTTTAAGTTTGTTTCTTTATTCTTCATGTTATTTGTTTTTATGTTTCCTTTCCACATTGATGACAATGTGTTGTACAAGTGTGAGGAGGTAACATATGCTTGACATTTTGTACGTTTGGTATGAAATTATGTTTGAGAACATACATTTTTATATTTGAGATTCTTCATTTTTTATGAATTATAGTTTATGAAAAGAGAATAGCACAAGCTGTTTAACATTTTCTTGAATGTATAAATGGCAATGAAGTTGAATAGAATTGGTTTAACTAGGAAAAAATTGTTTGAGAAATTAAGAAACATGATCTTATAAAGTTCACTTATGATTGTCTTTTCATTGAAATTGCATATTAAATAAGATATTTCTACTTATTATATTTCTTTGACAATTGTTTGGATGCACTTTGCAAGAAAACTTGCCTTAATTGGTAGGCTTCATTAGTGAATATTTATTTAAAGAATTGATTTGAAAGTAGTGACATAGATTCATAACATAAATGGAATACGTAACTAAATTCCTACTTAGCTAACTCCCAAAATGAAAAAAAATCAAAAGAGAAAAGAAAAGTTAAGATTAAAACCAAAAGGCTCATTGTAAGTTGTGATTTAGTTGAGAGACCAAAGGTGTGCCCTAATTCTCACATGAAAATGCTAAATGATTATCTAACATTGCTAAATGAACATCACCTAGATGAGTTACTAGAGGTGTGCCCCTAAAGACATGCACAATTGTGTGAAAATATTAGATGATCGCTCTTAGTCAAGATAAAATTGAAGCTTAAATGAAAAGAAGTAAACCTTGTAGAACCTTTATTTAAAAATTAAGACATTTCATGAGTAATTTCTAAATCAAGACATTTCATGAGTAATTTCTATTGATAGCCTACCTTACAATTTGTAAAATGTTCATATTGCATGCTTACAATTGCCTTGGATGTAGTAATAGGATAGCAAAGTCATAATTAATAAGCATTTTCTGTTCAAAGATAATCATAACACGTGAATAGAGTAGGTGAATGTTGTTGATCATCTTAAATGTTTTATGTCTTGGTTATTCTAATTTTATAAGGTCTCTTGCCATTTTTGGATTCAATTTTTTATGAAATGTTGCATTCTTTTTACTTATATGTCTATGTGCCTTACATTTAAAGTTTTGCTTGAGGACATTTAAATGTTTAATTGTGGGAATTTGGATAGATCTGTTTTACTTGAATTTCACATTTTTCTTAAGGGCAAGAAAATGTTTAATTATGGGAATGTTGATAGCTATGTTTTAGATTAAGTTTCTAGGGTGTTTCTAATTATTTTAATTGTTGTTTATATGTTTAAAGTTTAGCTAGCATTATCTTTTGCATTCTTTTTTTTTTCTCCTTTGTGTTTAGTTCTTTCTTAATATTGTTTAGCTATTAAAGGCAAGATTTTTAGCTCATTTTAGGTTTGGGTTAATGCACTTTAATTTTTGGGTGAACAAGTAACAAGTAAAGGGCAGATGGAGAAAAATGAAGAAGAAGCAAAAATATAGCAAAGTATAGTAAAAAATCGTGCAATTGCATGGGATAAGTTTCACAAGGGTGACAGTGTCAAAGCCCTTGGTGACCTGTCCAACATAGATTTTAAGCCTTAGAAGTAACTTTTGGACATCTTTACGAGTTAGAAACTCTAGAAGCCACCACATATCATCAAAGGACATATCAGACGGAGAAACAACAAGGTTTTGGTGGCCACCCAAGAAGAAAACATTATCATCCTTGGGAATCATCAAGAGATACCAACTTCTGGATCCTCCAGCATTTAGGGAGTAAAAAGGTCAAAGGTTCACATAGTCTCACTCTTTTTCTCTCTTTTTCTACTTTTTGCAGGGAAAATATGACAGTTAGGGATTTTACGAACATCATGAGTGGCTAAACTATTGTATAGGTATTGCTTTTTGAACTTTTTTTTGAAATATTATTATCTATTTAAGATGCTTGTGATATTTTTTGGCCATATATCTTCTAATAGATTGCGAGATTAAGCTTGAGTAATATTATTGGATTGTACAATGAAAGTTAGCACCCAATAGACCTATAAATATCAGGTTTCTTAATTGATTAAAGGGATATCTTGGTTACTTAATTAAATGCTTATTAGATTGCTTCGCAACTAATTGGATATTTATGAAAGGTTTTATAGATTGAGAAACTATAAGACTATTCCTATTTTATTGAACTAGGGGAACTTAGTTACGCATTAAGAGAGGGTAACTAAAGTGTTAGGATATCTTAATCCAAACATAATACATCAATAAAATAAAAGGTAAACAAAATAGGGATGAAACTAAATCCTAATCTTAAACCTTGAATTCATAAGCTCTTGCACTTTGTTCCTTTGATTGTTGATTGTTTAACTTTAGCAAAATATAACTCTAATTGTTAGGTGACAAAACCTATTCCTTGTAGGATGATACCTGTTATATTAAAAGTTTATAACTCGTTTAGTGATGATATGCATAAGACAAGTTAGCATTGTTTAGTGATTAAAAACAATCTTGATCTTTTTTGTATAGTTTACATCTCTAATTTAATTTAGTTTTCCTTTAATCTTAAAATAAATCAATTGAATCCCTCTAGATAGTTGTAATATAAGTGACCTAGTAATTAGGGAATTTTCTCAGTTAGTTCAACCCTGGAGTTCATTAAAATGCATTGTATTTCTTGTTGAAAGGTGCATTTTCCTTAAAATTTATTTCAATCATATGAAACCATACCAACACATTATTAGGTGTAAATAGGATTGGGAAGTTTGTCAATTTTTCCATTAAAATGTTAAATGCATGCAAGCACTCATCATCAAAATTAAAGATCGTATTTTTTTCTAACAACTTGGTAAGAAGGCCTAGTTATGTTAGAAAACTTATAATTTTCCTTATCAATGTTAGTGAAGATAATTTATCAATAATCTCAAATTTTGCCTTATCTACTTCAATTCCCTTATTTGAAATCTTATGGCTTAACAATATTTTTTCTTTCACCATAAATTGGCATTTCTCACAATTAAGCATAAGATTTGTTTCCTAACATCTTTTAAGCTCTTTTTTAAAATTATTGATATGTAAATAAAAGTAATAACCAAAAATTGAAAAATCATCTATAAGTCCCTCCATGATGTTCTCCACCAAGTCACGAATATAGAAACATGCATCTTTAAATGATTTCATGAGCATTACAAAATAGTAGTGGCATTTTACTATATAGCTTTAACTTGTCATTCTGATTAAGTATTGAAGCGAAATAAAAGTACACTTTATTATTTTTTAACTATTGGTTGAACCAGGGCTTGTATTTAAACTTCCAAATTGTGCATAGATGCTTCAACCCTTTGTAAATGAACCTAAGTGTAGGTAATGAATTTTGTTATCAATTATTCTATTTCCTGTACACGTGGAGGTTGTCTCTATCATTAGTTATAAGTGGTTATATTTAGATTATTAGTATTGAATCTCCTACCCATGAAATCCATTTTCTCAACTTCCCTTCCAATGCTAGATGCTTGAAACTTATAGGATAGATGTCTTTCCCTACACATATCATAACATATCACTCAAGTAGGTGTAGACTCCATTTCCAATGTTTCAAATGTTCTAGCTAGGACAACTAGTTTTGCTTTCAAGGAGGCAACTAGATTCATCTCCGGCACATACATAACCTTAGATCACGACTTTACATATCCCAATAGTAAGTATTCATGGTAATATTTTCTATCAATTCTTGGAGTTGTTCAAGGGTCTTGTTTCACCTCCAAAAGATGCATCCATGAGTTAATTTGTTGAAAAGTTTAGACCTTAATGGAAGGTTTGCACAAGCATGCCCAGATTGAAGCTTTGTTAAGCCACTTCCTTAACGTATTTTTCCATTGCTCCTATGCCTCATATAGGTTTTCCTACTCCTACTAAAGAAAATATATAATTTCATTACGTAATTTAGTAAATGAGATAGGAAATACCTTTTAAGAAAATTGTTCACCAACTACTTCCAACAGGTAATGGAATCAAGTGGAATTGACTTAAGTTAAGACTTGGATTTACTTCTAAAATTGAATGGGAAAAGCCTTAATCACCCAAGTTCCTTAAATACTCCATTTAATTTGAGCATGTTGAAGATCTTTAGAAAATTGGAAATATAGACATTTGGATTTTCCTTCAGTAGTCCATCAAAATAAACATAATACTACATCATCTGGATTAACTAGGTCTTTATCTTAAAGCTTGTTGTCTTCACCCTTGACCTAATAATAGTAGACTATGTGTGTTGCCATATTATTTTAAAAAATCATCTAAATAAGCTGAGCTAGCGGTCTTAATTCCCTATCTATATCCTCTATTTGTGTCCCTTAAACCTCAAAATGCGCACAAGTATCATATTTCTTCTCTCTTAAGTCTCTCTGAAATGTTCTTTTAACTTTAAGATTAGGCTCCACAAAATTTACATGATGACTGCTACTCACGTAACAAGGTAACAAACCTGAAAATCAGAAAAGAGAGAGAGAGAGAGAGAGAGAGAGAGAGAGAAGATCTCTTAAACAAAATAACAAAAATGTAAAAACTTAAAGCAAACAAAAAAAAAGATGGTTAGTCTAATAATAATTAAAAACTTCTAATAATTAGCGTAGTTCTTGGAAACGGTGCCAAAAATTTTATGCTTGCAAAGCATACCGAAGTTGTGATTTAAATATAAACCAAAGAATCTCAAATAATAATACGAAAACACTCAAATAGGAATGTAGGCCAAATGAAATATATTATAATTATTATGAGTCTAGATTGTTGATTTGCGAGGATTATAACTACGAAAGAATTGCTATCCTAATTATTTAACCTATTGAATAATTAAATTATTGATTTATGAATGAAAAGAAATGAAATAACTAAAAACAAATCGAGGAACAAACTCACATGAATTACCAAGTAGTAGGAAAGTTATAATCTTAATAGTTAATCCCTCTAAGAATATATTCATATTTATCATCCAATCTTTATTTAATAGATTTTACAAATTATCTTAGATCATAGGCTCTCTAAGATAATTACACTCTCTCTCGAGTTATGCAATTTCTATTCAGATTGTTAAGTTAATAAAAAGTTCTTGTTATTTGAAAATATTAGTTGAATACTTTCAGATGTTCTATGGAACCTATTGTTTCAACTAAGTTCACACTTAACCTGGTCATCTTATGTAAGCCTATTGTTAGGTCTCCACTCAAGATGCATCACTTATGGATTGATTCACACATATACTTGATTTCTCAAACTCAACATATTCAATCACACCGTTGGAATTGCATTTTATGCTCTCGTAATAATCAAAAGCTGGTGTCATTAACTATAAAGTACATTCAATACAAATCTAGAAATTCAATGTCAAATTAAGGGATTAAAAGGAGATACTGCATCTTAGGATTCATAATAATATAGATCGTATAAGAAATTATTTCCTAAAAAAATTAAAAAACAACAACAATCATCTAAAAACAAGGGACAAAGAAGCTCTTTTGACCCTTTAATGATTCTTATTGTGAAATGTAATCTTGATCTCCAATAACATGTTGGTCTAATTTTCTAATTCAATCTTTCTTTAAATCCTTATTAAAAGACTTTGAAATGTCTTTTTTTACCTTTGGGGCTATTCTCTACATTCCTTGATGCAAAAATTCTCAAGAAAAGACCTAGAATTGAAATAAAAATATAAATGACCTAATAAAGCTATGTGAGCCCAGGCGTGAAACCTACTGGATTTCACAGTTAGATGAATCATGTCTAGGCTCACTAGTTTTGCTTCTCTTGGTATTTATCTATGCACTCTTCTTTATTCTTCCTTTAAGTTTGATATTTGATTTGAAACCTCCTAACTTGATACTCTTGCTAGTTAAATTGGCTCCACATCTCTTATAAATCAAAAAGTGAATCCAGTTGCTCATTATGATCTTATGAAAACATGAAAATACATTGAAAACATAAGCAACATCTTATTAAAAATTAATCAAATATGCATACAAATAATATAAAATTATCCCTCAAACCTAATATAATCCTAAAAAAGCATTCCTAAAAGATAGACAATTTGGTTATTATCATTTCTTATGCCTATAATGGTTTAAAAGGGGTGAATACATCAATATGATTTTCAACGGTGAAAGAATATAGATTTTGATATCCATCATATGCTACCCTATGATCAAACTACCAAGGTCACCTTAATAGTGTATGATCTATATGCATTGACACTATATCATAAAACACTTCGTATTTATAACTTCTAATAGGGCAAGATATTATAACCTTCTTTGTAACCTTGATTTGCGAATACTCATTAAGCCATGACAACTTATCAAATTTAAGATGTTTCAAGGTTGGCCATTTCAATTTAGAAATTTTGAATGATTTAAGAATATTTATTAATGCTTAAGAAATAAAATAAGGTAGAAGTAATGTAATGGTTATTTTCAAGTTGTCTCGTAGAATAAGATGCTTAAATTGTGACTCCTTTCGAAGTAGACTCTACCAGTTCCATTAATTTTTTTCATTTTTAATAAAAATTTTGATAATTTCAACTTCTCAATCATTAAAATACGAGAAATTAACAATCATTTGAAATACCTTGTTGATCACTTGAAATTATGTATGAGAAATATGATCCCTTTACTCCTTATCAAAATCCTCTTTAGGTTAGACACTGAATATATGCCTAATGACTAATATCTCTCCATGCTCCAGCTCTTCAATTTATACATCACTTTCATCCTCCAATGGTGACATCTTATAATCACTTATACTCACACTCTCTACATCACCATCATCTGTTATTACCATAGTCCTCATATTTGTACATTATGATGCGATATACCCAAATATTTGTCATTTGAGACACTTAATATCAAAATTCAAAGAAGAGGGTTTATATGTAGATTTACCTTATAAAGCGGTATTCAACTTTTTATGCTTAATCTGCCCCTTCAACCTAGGAGTCTATTTGTTGTCCTTCCACTTGAATCTCCACGAAGAAATCAAACCACACTTGGAAAAATTTGTGGATCTTAGTTGCTTCTTCACCTTAATAGCCTAATGCCATGAGTCCTCCATTATTGTATAATGTTGTAGCTTGACTACATTAGATATGTTCTTATACATTATAAGAACAAACCTTACTATTGTAACTTGTTGATATTTTTATACATTAGCCCTAATGATTGTTATTTCCATCTCCATTTTATAATCCACCATACTTTTAGAACCTTAGATTAATCCTTGTAAATTATTGAAAAAATCTATGTGGTAATGATTGAGGATGAACCTCTTATGTACTAGTTGATCCCACTAGATACTAGGAAAATTAAAAAGCTATATACCTCTTAATTTCAGATTTTTTTCCCTCATAATAGCCACGACAGTCAAATACATGCTCTACCTTTCACTTCCACTTGATGTATACATTGGGATAATTCCTTCTATTAGCCTAAATATACGTCTTAATACTTATCGTATTACTATCTTGTTTTATAATAACTTTTGCATCTCTGCTCGATCCCATCTCCTGATGCCCTATACTCTCCATACTATCCAATTGTGTATTAAAGCCTTGAATTATTCTTCCACAACCTTTTATAAAAAAACTTGTACTTCACGTACTTATCTACACCATTACATATGTTAACTTCATAAGAAAATATGTTATTAACATAAGAAAATATGTTAAAGACATGGTTGACTTTGTAGGATACATTTAAACTCAATATAAATTCAAGCTCTCATGTTTAACTCAATTCTAGTTTTCTCGAACTTATTCTCACCATTCTTGCCTTTTTATTACCTAAATTCCTCCTTATATGCTCCTTAAGAATAACTCTATTAATGGTCTTGCCAAAAAAGGGTAATTAATAATCAAACTAAAAGGAATATAATAACAAATGAAATAAGGAACTTAAAATAAAATAAAGGATATGAACAATGAATGTAACAAATAAGAAATTGATGTATCAAAATACTCAAAATTTAAGAAATATTAATGTAAATAAAGATGAAGTAGAAAAATGGTAAGAGACTTATGAGACAAAAATAAATTTAGATTTGGACCCTATTTATCTTTTCCCTTTCTTTTGAATTGATGAAAACTTTCTAAAACTTAAAAATACTTTTTTCCACTTATGATTGAAGGTTAGAATATCACTTTTTTCTTTTTTCTTTTTTATGATATGTTTAGGAACAAAAATGATAAATTAAAATTGAAGTAAAAAATGCAGATAAATTGAACGAAATTGAAAATAACAAATCAAAAAAATTTAAATAAGTGGACACTAGAGGGAAAAACACAGTATTGAACTAAACAATCAAAGTCAAAAAACAAAAAGGATATGTAACACTTGACTTTAAGACTAACCAAACCTTTGATATCAAATAATGACAAACCTTATTCCACGAATAGACAAAATCTGAGTTATATGGAATAATAACGTAGTATCATCTTCAAATTAAGTAAAGGTGACCATCAAGCATCTTTAAAAGGTAACTAGCACAACTAGGAAGGCATTCTTCTATTGATAAATCTATCATATGTAAGCATGAATGTTGTCTTCTCCTGATTTTCAAGTACTATGTGAATCTAAAAATACCTTGACATCCCATTAAAAAATAGTAGTATATATGGCTTGAAAGTTTCTCTAACACTTAGTCAATGAAAAGAAATGGAAAGTGATCCTTCCTATTTGCATTATTCAGACTCTAATACTCTATGCACACTTCCTATCTAGTAATAGTACTTATTGGGGTAAGCTTTTTCTTCTCATTAGGTACCACCATCATTCCTACTTCGGAATAACACGCATGAGCCAACCAAGAACTATTAAAAATTAAGCAAATAACACCTACGTCTTGGAGTTTAATTACCTCATCCTTTATAACATCCTTTATGTTTATGTTAACCCTCCTTTATGGTTGCACAACTAGCTTATTGTTATCTTCCATCAAGGTCTTATGAGTATAAAATGATGGATTGATGCCTTTAATATTTGAGATTTTTCATGCAATGGCCTAATTATGCTCTCCTAAGATTTGCAATAGGTTCTCTTCATACTCTTTACTTAAATTTGCAACTATGCTTGTTGGAAGCTTTAAATTTTCTCCTAGGCATGCATATTCAAGATGTTATAGAAGCCTCTTCAATTCCAAATTTCACAATCCTTTAATATAAGCTTTAATCTTCATTCTTTTCTTCTATATATATCCTTAAACTTTTTTATTTTGAACCACACACTCATATGCTTCAAGGCATTCTAATTACTCATCTATCATAAGGTTTCATTATTAAATTCCCCTATTTTAATCCAGGCATACATATAATGGATCTTAGTAAAACAATTCATACACATAAGAAAAGACAACATAATCTATAAAATAGAATCTATCATCATTAGTAAGAGAATATTTCATAGTTTTAAAGATTTTAAACATCACTTCTTTTCCCTATACCCTTAATATTAACTTTTCTTTATGAACATCTATTATGGCTTTAATAGTGGTTAGAAAAGGTCATCCTAGGATCAAGGATACATCTACCTAACAAATGTGTAGCTCTACGCAGTTCTATTAATTATTAATAGGACTATACAGCATGTGATAAGTGTTAATAGACAAGGAAGGGTGAACTAGGTTTGCTTCGTTATTGGTTGGTCCATTTACATGATAATTGATTTTTAAATCGATTACATTTGAGGAGACTTGGGAGTAAGGTTATGGATATCGTACTTGCCCAATCGGTACTACGTAAAAAATGGTACGATTTTCTTTAATACTATTTCGATACAGAACACCTACGAATATTGATATGCATGTAGATTAAATTAAAAAAACAAAAATTTTGAAGGATTAAATTAAAACATATGCATTTTTAATACATATTAATCGACTAATATATAGACCGGTCAAGCAGTGGATGGTCGACTAGTACTATGAATTGATTGACTAATTTATCGTTTTCAAAACTTTTTCTTCCCTTTCATTCTTGTTATTTCTCTTAAAGTTTGTCTCATGTCAAAAGTAAAATCCTCTCTTAAAAATAATTCCACTTTTCAATCTTCTTTCTTTTCTCATCCATCTAAAATCAAGTTTTTGTTTACCGTATTGTACCAGTCGGTACCGCCCAAAATCATTGGTACCGACCCTACAATTGAGATGTACTAAAAAGAAAATCCAAAATTTATCCCAATTATAAGTAAGTGCAAAAATACAGAAATCCAAGAGATTTGACCTTTACTCCAGTGCTGGTCCCTTACCCTTATCACCTTTACTGGTATCTACATGGGTAAATGCACTGTGCGAAGCTTTCGCTTAGTGAGGAATAATAAAAAGCAATAAAGTTTGCATGGATTGCTTACTGCAATCATGCTACATGTAGAAGCAAGTCATTTCAATATTACAATATCAAAAAAAGCATAGGAGCATTGCATTTTCATGTAAACAACTCAACTATAACAATTATGGAACACTATAAACATATTTCACATGGTGATCAATTTCATCTAACTCATGCATTCAAACATTTCACTTT
>JAOXYD010025722.1:0-14385 GCA_028565735.1 Pinacopodium congolense | reverse complement strand
ATCATTTGTGAGTTTTTGAAAGTATTGCACATGCTTAAGTGTCACACCAAGAAAGGTTCAAACTTGACGATCAAAATGTTGAACATTTTTTTATTGGATATGATTTGCATTTCCAATGCTACACATTTTACAATCCAACTAATGGCAAAGTGGTTGTAAATCGAGATATTGAATTTGATAAAAAAATTTATGTAGAATTGGAAGGCTTATGAAGAGAAAGCTTCTTCCATATTTTAGAGAAAAAGAACTAGAGACCATGGTTCCTATACAAAAAACAACCTATCTCCATCACTACTTCCATCATATATTCTTTATAAAGAAAGTTCAAGTGAAATATTAGAGAAAAAAAAAGAAAGACAGGAGACATTTATACAAGATCTAATAAAATTATTCTTAATAATGATAAATTGTAGGCCATTAACTTTGAAGAAGCTATACAAGATAAAAAGTGGAGATAATTCAAGGATGAGGAGAGCAAATTAATTGAAAAGAACAATACTTGGAAATTAGCAACTATTCCCAATGATTATAAAGCCATTAGGGTTATAGCTATAAAAGGAAAAGAAGAATGCTAATGGAGCAGTAGATAGATACGAAGTAAGATTTATTATGAAAGGAAACAAGTAAAAGCATGGAGTTAAGTATGAAAACGTTTATATATAAACACTTACCAAGAATCTAGTGTTTTAGGATAGAAGAAAGCATATAGGTATAAAATATCATTTTATTAGAGAGTGTATTAACAACAAGGAAGTAAAGTTCAAGTATGTGAAGATTTAATATTAAATTGCAAATATTTTTTTAGAGTTTAAATATTTTCAAAGATTGAGAGTAAGATTGGTATAAAGAAGAAAAATTTAAATTAAGAGGGATGTTAAGTATAATAATTTAAACTTTTCAAACTGTGACTCTTAGATTGGATACATGTTGAAAATAGTGTGAATTGTTTGTAACATATATAACATAAGAATCTATGTAAAAAAAAATTTGTAATCTATGTAAGAGTCTTCTCTTGATTAGTGAGTCATTATGATGATTTTTAATTTAAGCAAATTGTTGATAATCTATATTTCTTATCTTGTAAATAGAGGATAAATATCTTTATAAAATATCTTGATTCTCTAAGTAATAATTAAGATTAAAGATGAAAATTCCTTTATATTCGTCATTCTCTCAACAATAACATTATTAAGGAACTTAACTACATGATCCTTTTGTTGGTCATTAGTAGTCACTGTAGGTAAAATTATTCAAATTACTCCTTATTTATCAATAGATAGCTTAAAGTATCGAAAAATAATTTGGAAAATTTTACTTACGCTAAGAATAAATATTAGGAAATGTTTTTAAAATATCATTTTTATTGCTTAGGTTGCTTATAATTTCTAATGACTCTTCTGCCTTATTTTCCTTTTCACTTTTTTAATAGAAAAGTACAAAATCTAGTGATAAGAAAATGTTATATGTATACAATGCAAGTGTGTATCTAAAGTAACTATCTCCTTTTTTATGAATGAAAGAAAAGAGAAAAGAGGTCCATGCTCAAAAAACAAAAGGGCCACCATAGAAATATACATTAACCCTACCTTTAATGATTAATTCAAGTGTTTCAATGGACACAAAATAATCAAGGAAGCTACACTAACATAAGAGCTAGAGTATGTATTCCTCAATTAATAGCTGTAGATGGTAGTTCACCCTTGATTTTAGCTGGTGGACATTAAATTGTCTCTTCAGATCCTTTCCTTTTGTTCTTCTCATTTAATGCCCTTTCAGGCCTTGCTTCTTTTTCTTTGTGGTGGTTATTCATATTTAAACTTTTGTTAAAATAAGGAGAAGTCGAAAAACTATCATTAATTGATCCAGAGCTGCTATCAAAGTCTGACTTGGGTGGATTCTGCCTACTTTTCATCTGATAAAGAGGTTTTGATCCTTATGTGTGATTAAGATGCTCTTGGTATTTTGAGGGGATTGCTAGTATTAATGTAGGCTTCCTCGTTACTTTTCTTACCTTTTGCTAGATATCTTCATTTGTTGCACTTTGCTCTTCAATTAGTAATAGTCTTGGTCTCTTTCGTGTCTGCTTCATAATTTCAATTTGGTGCCTTAGCATTCTCTTTAATTTTAATGGTTCTATTCCCCAAGAGGAGAATTTTGGTTCCTCCTTCTTGTATATTCCTCTCTTTATCACCTCTCTTATTTTTCCTGTATACAATAACTGATTTTCCTTTTTCAACTAGGCTTGCATCAATGATTTTATAGCTATCATCTGCAAATAAAACGTTGGTGCACAAAAAAATGAAAAATTAAAGCTACTTTCATGTGTAGGATATAGAAGAAGTCTCTCTTATTAAGGATATTTCCTTGTTGATATTGCTCTAAATGACAAAAGGGGAGTCTTTGAATGTCTTGTTATTCCTATTTTATCAAATAATATATATACAGGGAGGAATGATGAGTTTAAGAATTGACTAAATTCGAGTGTTGAAATTGGCTCAGTTTTGGTACCAGGATAGAATTAATGGTAAGGAGTCAAGGTTGGTAAGGGGGTAATTTGAAAGAGATTTAAAACTTCATCCTAAAGTTTTTTGGAATAAGGATAAGAAAAGAATAAGTGGAGGTGGCTTTCCAAGCAGGTAAAGTGAAGGGAACAAAATTTTATTAAATAATTGTACCCTAACTTGTCCCTTGTTGTAAGTTTTTCATTGATAGTAAGCTAGAGAATGAAACTATGGTAAGAAATGGTCTTCCTATGCCAAACAAGATTGGATGAAGCCTTGGTTGGAAGGAGAGGTCTTTTAAAGCTAGAAACACAGGAATTGGTTAATTTCTTGGAGCTATGAAGGGGCCATTCCAGTACATCTTCAGCAGAAGGGTTCGGATTATAAGAAGGAAGTTTTGGAAGATGGGTTCTAAATCATCACTTTCAAGGATTAATCAACTCTAACTATTGTTTCCTATAATCATGGAGACGTTAGAACTCGAAGGAAAACTTGACTTATTGATCTATGGAGGAGTGAAGAGATAGTTTAAGATACCATTGGGATATCAAGGATCCTGCCAAAGGAAGGTATTTCTCCCATTCCCAATTCTTATTCTGCATTCATCCCTTAAAATTTCTCTAATTTGCAATATTTTCCTTCAATTCTCTTAGATTTTTTATTTCAAAAGCTTCTACCCTTTAAAAAGACAATATACACCTATTTGACCTAAAGAAATTCTAAATTACTAAAAAGGATCAAAATTCTTTTTCTTAAGAGAACTCTTTTTCAGGAAATAGTTTAAAAATCAGATTAGAGATCAAATCAGTGAGGAAAGAAGTTTAAGGATTAGAAGTTTAACTGGTATAAAATTATATAGAATAAAATATAAAATATAAATCAAAATGTCTAATTGAAATAAATACAGACCACTAATGTATAATTAATTAATAATATATTTAACTAAAATTATATTTAATATAAAAATTTTAAAAAATAAAAAAGAAATTGTGTCTCAATTTTTTTGAAAAATTATTAGATAAATTTGTTAACTAACATAAATATTATAAAATATAAAAATTTCTGATGTAAAAATTATTTTTATTCAACTTCAAAACTATTTAAATTATTAAATGAACATAAAAATTAAAAATTATCAACTAGTTAATATTGATATATTATAATTTCATTTTTAATAGAATAAAAATATAAAATGAGACAAATGAAAATTTATTTAAGTATGTAAAATTTTGTAATGATGATTAATTATAATAAGTACAAATTAAAAGTAAATGATGTATAAATAAAATTGATTGTAAAATAATTTAATTATATCTATAAAAAATTAATTTTAAAATAATTTAATTATTATGTGAAAAATTATATTTATAATAATAAAAAATATTAATTATTATCTAAAAAAATATGTTAATTATTTAATAATGATATTCAATAATTGTAATACAAATTATTTACTTTCCCATCAGTCTTGTATCATTTCAAGTTTTTTTTTCTTTCCCTCTTGTTACTTTCATGCTCTCACCTTCATCCACACATATCCAAAATAGGTTAATTACACAACCAACACTCATAATCAGTAGCGATCAGCCTTATATATAATATTATTTAAAATATTATTAAATATATAAATAATATTATATTATTATTATAATACCGATTAGGTTATGAATACCTATAGCCTGGTTAAATAGTTTTTCTCCATCCCAAACCATTTCCTCTCTTTCATTTTCTCTCTCCTTCTTTCTCTTGGTTCTTTACTTTTCTAGACTTTAGAAGTCCAGTATTTCTCTCTGTCTTTTGACCCAAAATTTGGCAATTTTTAACATTGACCTACTTGAAATTGCTGCTATTTAACAACCTTTCTAATGATGTATAGTTATCTGCATCCATTAGTTCTAGAGATGGAGTAAGCTTTGGTAATGATTTAAGCTGCAAATGTGAGAGTTGTTTGACGCTTGAAGGAAAGCTCTCAAAATCCATCTGTTTTAGAATTAGATGTTTTAATGAGAGGAGGTTGCCTAGGTCATCAAGAATTTTACTAGGAAGGGCACCGAGATCTTTTGGGAGCAAAAGCCTTAGTTTTATTGCCACCGAGAACCCTATGGATTCCTGAAAGTAGTCCCTTAGTCTTTGCGTCTCTTTAGCTGGTTTACTACTTCCAGGTTCCACCTCTCAACAGAAAACAATGGTCGGAGATGATGAAAAGATAGAGAAAACGTGGGGATGATGAAGAGGGATCAGTCGAGGACAGAAGAAAGTGGGTTAATTCGAATCAATATCAATCTGACCGCTTGGTTTACAATATGTTAAACTGGTATATTTTATATAACCAATCAGTTTTATTATTTAATGATTTTGATTTAAAACCAAATAGATTAATCGACTAATTTTAGTTTGGATTGAGCCGATCGATCCAATTCAATTTTATAAATATTGGTTCTGGTTTTGAAATCCTTTTCACTTTTTAGTGTGCTTTTCTTAAAATTATTTCTAAAAACTTTTGACAACATCTATAGATATACATGAGCATTGAGAAACGAATGATGGTGCTCCCCAATGTTATATCCTCCTATAGTCATCGACATGTTTGATCAAAAAAGTTTGCACTCTATATAGACATGTATATCCATAGTGAATGTATGCTTTTACTAATATTATGTTTCGTATCTAGTTCAATAGTATAGTTTTAAATTGATGTCTGACAAGAAAAATGCTTGGTATTGTGATTATTATAGATAAAGTTTTCTAAATTATCAACATATTTTAAGTTATTTGATAATTTATAAAAATAATTTAAATATTTTTATTTATGATCACCATTGAATAATCACTACAAGAAGCCATGTAATAAGGTTCGTCTCACAAATTATATTTCACAGGTGCCTTACCTTGTTGGAAAAATATACTAGTGTCCGTTGCTTTTAGGCTTTTGCTTTGAATTTTATGATGGATTTTCATTTTACGTCTACTTTGAATCAAAAATTCTGAAGGTAGATTTTATTTTAGTCAATATTTACATATTCAAACTTGTCCTTGGAAAGATGTCAACTCTCGTCTTGCGATTTTTCGTATATAGGATTAAGAAAAATAGAAGAACGTGAATATGGTGTGGATTAATTATAGAAAGTTATATAGAAACTTGGAAATGACTAAAAAAATGGGGTTTTCAAAGCAATTTGATCTTTACTTTTGTAGTAGATGAAATTAATTATTTTCTTTTTTGTGAGGTTACACAAGAATTAATATCGAACATTAATGTGCTTTCTTGTATAGTTTGATAGTTGAGCTATTAACATTAATAAATTAGAGTAGAATCTTCTTAATTGAAACAAAACATTGTATTAAAGTTCATATTGTTTGACTAGACATGTAGTTAATGCTATAAACTCAGATTTAGTACAATAGATTGGTTCTTTGATGAACATGAAATGACTTTTGACCACATCATAAAAACATGCTCACATGTACTTTTTCTATCATCTCGATCTCCATTGTTATTTTTAAATTCAAATAAATCTAATTAAACTTTTTTGGACAATATTCCATGATTTGTTGTTCCTTCCATTTTCCATAAAATATATTTTGTAACTATGAAATGCATCACTTTTGGTCATTTCATGAATTTGCTAATGATACTTATAGCAAATGTAAACTTCACACAATATGCTTGTAAAGACTATTATCAACTCTTTTATCATCAGGATCTTTAATGAACTTCACACTTGTTTATGTTGGTGTGCTCATAAGGTTACATTATTCTATTTGAAATCTCTTTAGGATTTCTTATAGGTACATTTTTTGATTAAAAAAAAAAGATACCACCTGTGGATTGAACAACTTCTATACCAAAGAAATAATGCATTAGGGTAAGATCAAACATAGCAAACTTAGACATCATGGAGTTTTTAAATTGCTAAGTCATCACTCATCTTTGATAGTATAAATTAAACTATTTTCATTTAAGCAAGCTATGAGCGTTTTTTTTTCATCACCTTTAATTTGTGCAAAATGTGTATGTTCATAAGGACATTTTAGAGATACTTTCTTCAAGAAATATGCTTCAATACAACTATATCAAGCCCTTAGTGTTTGCTTTAGTATATACAAAGCCTTCTTTAATTAATATAACTTTTGCTTCTTGTCTAACTTTAACATAACCAAAGGTTAATCAACAAATAGCTACTCCTCCCAGTTTCTATATAAGAATGTTGATTTGACATTTAATTGAAAGGCAAGCCATGAATTATGTGCTGCTAACTCAATAACCAATTTAATTATGCCAAGTCATGTAATCAGAGTAAAGACTTCCATGTAATCATCATTGAATTCTTGCTTATACCCTTTTGGTACAAAATTTGCCTTGTGCTTGTCGATCTTAACATTCCCCTCTAAGTTCATCTTGTCGACCTATTTCACTTAAAAATGGTCTTGTATCCTTTTGCAAGTTCAGTTAACTCCCTAATATTGTTTATTTCTATGGATGCAATTTCATCATCTATTGCGTTCATCATCACCAGTCTGTGGATGAAAATTTGTTGAAAAATTGAGTTCAGACCCCATGATATTGAACAACTCCATCCAAAATCTATCGGTGAAGCATGTGTCTTTATCGCTCACAATGGACTTCGGTATATCCCAATATTTCACCACATGTTTGAAGAACAAGTATGCGACATCTTCGGCTATAAACTTGGTAGGTACGATAAGGAATACGCCATACTTACTGAATCAATCAACTACCACTATAATGTTACAGGTCCTTAGGACTTCGGCAAGTATGTGATAAAATATATGGAGATACTTTCCCACGGCTTCTCCGAAATAGGCAATGGCTTAATTAAACTTGTGGGTTTACGGTTTCTCCACCTTGTCTTATTGGCATAGTATACAAGTTTCACAAACATCTCCACATCGTCTTAAATTTGAAGCCAATAATATGCACGCTCTACAAGTGACAATGTACGATGAGCTCTAGGATATCTTGCACATTTTGAGTCATGGCACTCTTTGACAATCTCCCTCCTTAACCCTTGGTACTTGAGTACAAATGTTCATTCTCCTTTGGTGATTACCATCCCATCTTTAAGTTAAAATTTACGTGTCTTCCCTTGACTCGCTAACTCCATCAAACTCTTGGCTTGTGAATTATGTTTCATGCCTTCCTTAATGTGACCCACCAAAGGGAAATTTAGACTCGTGATGGCTGTAACTCCTCTTTTCTACTAAGAGCATCTCTCACAAAGTTTTCTTATCTCAGTTTATACTCTATCACAAAGTCAAACTCTACCAAGAAAGCTTACCATCTTATTTGCTTTGGTTGGGCTTCTTTTGGTTTAGTAAGTAGTTAGTTGCTACATTGTCAGTCTTGACCACAATCTTAAACCCTAATAAATAATGCCTCTAAGTTCTCAAGCAATACACCACTATGGTCAACTCTTTCTCTTGGACTGTGTATTGCCACTCGACATAATTCAACTTGCTTCTTTCCAAGGAAACTAGATATCCCTCTTGCATTAAGACACCACAAAATGCAAAATCTGAAGCATCAGTGTGTACCTCAGATACCTTGGTGTGATCGAGAAAGGCTAACTCAGGTTCCTATATCATTGCTTGCATTAATGTCTCGAACACCTTTCCCACTTTTAGTCCTATTCCCACGATCAGTTCTTCTTCAAGAGATCAGTAAAAGGTGCGGCTATAAAAGAGTAGCCTTTAATGAAGCTTTGGTAGTAATTCACGAGGCCAAGGAATGATCACAACTATATCACCTTCCTTGGTGGCTCCCAATCGCTGATTACTTGCACCTTAGACTTTTCCATCCGTATCTTGCCTTCACTAATAATTTACCCCAAGAACATTACTTCAAGTTGGGTAAATGAGCACTTCTCCTTCTTCACATATAGCTCACTCTCACTTAATACTTGGAAGGCTTGTCGTAGATATTCCATATGATCCTCTTGTGTTCGGTTGTATATCATTATATCATTCAAATACACTCATACAAACTTATCCAAGGATGGGTGAAACATGCAGTTCATAAGGGTGCAACATGTTGTAGGAGAATTCGTTAGTCTAAAGGGTATGACTAAGAACTCATATGAGCCATACCTAATTACACATGCGGTCTTTAGTTCATCTCCCTTTACAATCCTCACTTGATAGTATCATGATCTCAAGTCTATCTTGGTGAACCATCTCGTATCCCCAAACCTATCAAATAAGTCATTAATAAGTAAAATGGGATGCTTGTTCTTGACCATTACCTTATTCAACGCCTGATAATCAATACACAGTCAGAGTGATCCATTATGCTTCTTTTGGAGTAGCATAGGTGCACCATATGGACCCTTCGATGATTGGATATAACTGACCTCTAACAACTCCTTCAATTATCTCCTTAATTCTTTAAGCTCGGGAGGTGTCATTCAGTATGGAACAGTTGATAGTGGTACAGCACCGGGTAGCAACTCAATCATATCATTCACCTCTATCTTGGGTAGAAGTTTCTTTGGCAAATCGAATGGCATCACGTCTTTGAACTCTTCGAGGACTCGAGTTATCACTCTCGGTAGCTCTTTTGATAAGGAAGATTTACCTTCTTCCTTTAAAGTTGTTAGAAAAGTTAGTCATGCCCTTTTCACTCCTTTGGAAAGTTGCATGGCCAAAAGTAATTTGGCTTTAAGGCTTACCTTATAGGCTCGTGGCACCATACAAGCGTTATCTTCCTCTATAATGCCCATTGTGTTTACAAACGGAATAGACACCACCTTCATGCTATCCGTAAACTTCATGCTAAGCACTATAAGATAATTTTCTATAGAAATAACTAAAAGGTTAATATGGCCATGCCACTCGCCTAGGCTTATTTAAACTTTGCAGGCACTTCTGAAAAAAGGATGAGTACTTCGAATTCACTGCTTTAAGCCACTCTTACTCCTTGGTGTATTTGATACCCAACCGCTTAGCTTCTTCTATGCGAATGAAATTGTTTGAAGCACCGTTGTTTACTAAGGCCTTCACCACTTGGCCACCTACCTTGACTTTTATGAAAATCGTCTCTTCTTCTCATACTTGGGTATCTCCACCTTGGCCTTGATAGCATTGAAGAGTTATAATGATCCCATGCTCATTTCTTCGCGGTGTTACTCCTTCCTCTCTTTTTTTAGTGGTAAAAGCTTGGCCTTCCTTAGCCAATCTCTTGCCTTGTGAGGATATTCGTAAAAGTAGCATTTAAGAGTGAATTTGGACTCACTTTAGTCTCCTTTTTCCATGATCTTGCCTTTCTAGAACTTGGAATGCTTTTGGAAGCTTTATTTCCCACGATGATCGTCTCCCCAAATATTTCCCTCGTTGCTCTTATCTTTGTTGAACTTGAGCTTGTAGATCTTCTTGAATTTAAAAAGGGATTCGGCTACAGAGATAGTAGTAGCAAGATCTTGGACTCCATGACATTGAAGCTCCATCTTCACCCAATTTTGAAGTCTATCCTTGAAGGAAAACAGAGCTTTCTTATCTGGGTAATCGAGTATCTCTAAGAGCACTTCGGAGATCTTTACGTACTCTCTAATGCTCCCCTTTTGTTGGAAGTACCTTAGTTTGGCTCTTATCTCCTTTTCGGCATTTTTTTGGGTATAACTACCTCTTAAGCTCTTTTTTGAACTCATCTCACATGCTAATGGTGCAAATGCCCCCTTCAATGTCACCATACTTTCTTCTCTACCATATCATTGTGGTATTATCAAGGTGAAGTGTGGCATTGTTGATCTTCTTAGTATCCTCGTTTAATTGCCTTAAAATATTGTTCCAAACTCCATAAAAATTTGTCCACTTCCTTCGCATTCCTCGAATCTTTGAACATTTTAGGCTTTGGAGCTTTGATCCTCGAAGGAGTAGTAACTACCGTTGGGATTGCAATGCGTGCCCCTTGAGCAACTGCCTTTTTGCGGAAGAATAGCTCATCCTTGATCTCCTTTAACTTACTAAAAACCTTCTCGAGTTCATCCTTTAAAATAGCAATATTAAACTGGAATAATCCCTTCAAGGCCTCCATTTGGACAAGACATTTGGAGAAGGTTTCGTTCAAAACACCTTACATCTCCTTACGTACCTCATCTGTTCCACTTTTGAGCTCCTTGATAAGGTTGTTGTGCTCTTAAAACTTCTTTTGGCCCTCAGCTACGAAAAGCTTCGGCCTTACTAGTTTTTCATTGATGTCCACCAAGGCTTCCCTTGACCTTGTCTTTGATCTTCTATAGTTAGATTATTTGAAAGTTGCCTCAATATGAGTAGTCTCACTTCTTGTATCAGCCATCTTTCAAGTAGTAATAAGAAGAGTTTGATTGAAGAACTTACTTGTTTAGAACCCTTTGACTCTAATACCAACTGTCACAAGTTTGGTCTTTTCTCACCAATGGACCATACGACACTAATAAACTCCTTGGATTCAGAATGCCTCCCTTAGCTAGAATGCTAGTTCAACCTTCCCTTAAGTACTTCTTAAAAGTACTTTGATCGAGTACCTTGCGGAAGCTAAGCAAATAAGAAAGATGGCAAAAATAACACTAGAACTTTGGAGAACTTGAAAATAACTTCTTACTACTCAAGAATGCTATCCAAAAGAGAAAATTTTCAAATGTGAAATAATTTACAAATGAAAGAGCTAGCCTATTGATAGTACTCCACCTCGTTAATTGATGGTGGTGATCATCTTGATCTAACGATGTACATTCATTCTTTAGAAAGATCTCCCACCTACCTCTACTTACTCCACCTACTCCCATTAATTGCTCTACCAATCAAAGAGCCATTCAAGGAGCTAATTATGAGATCTAAAATCTTCCATCTAACTCTAGTCAAATGGAGAAATTTCTAGAGAAATATCATCAAAACTAGCCTTTTCGATTGGAAAATGAACACTACGTAATAATGAGCATAAGCTATACATCTAAAAATTCCAAAGTGATTAACTACTAGTTAATGATCACTCCAAACCTTTAATGAATCTTATTTAGAACTTTAGTAGTTATACTTCTATTCAAAATATGGAGACTCCGATTAATATTTGAACATTGTGTTATTGTCAATAGACTTCTCACCATTCTTGCTATCATGTACTCCACTTTATCATAGTGTGTAAGTCGCTATCAATTTTTTTTCTAATATCGTGTATATTAAAAAATAGTAAATTCATATGAGTTATATTCTTTGCCATAATCTACATGTGGTACTTGAATTAAACATCTTGCTTCTTTTTCAATAATTGTTTCAAAGATTTTGAAAACAATTAAAGTTTCATATTTTTCTTCAAAAAAAATATACCTAGTTATTTTCAACTAAATTCACTAGTAGAGCTCTGATATACCTCCATTTGAAATAAGATTGGTCTATTTATATATATATATATATATATATATTATAATGCACAATTTCTAACAACCTTTTTATTCTTTATGTTTTTTCTTTGTGAACGTATTTATATGTTGTTTGCTAACAACACACTTTAAAAAAATTGTAGATGTAGTTATAATTTGAGGAACACCTATCACTATGTTCCTTTGAAATAGTGTTCTTAGTCCATCAAAGTTTAAATGCACATATTGAAAATGCCATAACCATGCCACATCTTTTAATTTTTTCAAGAAACAAGCATCGAGAATATTATAGAGATAAAAAAGAAACATTCTATTTGTAATCATGATGACTTGAGCAATCAAATCCAATTTGGCATCTTAACATTTTCAAGCTCCATCTTTTATAAAAATTTCATATCCCTTCTCTTATAGCTAACCAATTCTTAAACGATTATTCTTTAAATCTAGAATAAAAAGGACGTTGGATATTATTTAATTTGCATCTCCATTAGTTTAAATAGTTACATATCCTTTTCATATAATTACAATATTAGTGTTGTTTCCAAATTCTACATCATCCTTTAATGACCTATTTACCTCAGGAAAAACTTTTTTTTCACTGCACGTACAGTTACTGTAACTAGTGTCCAAACACCATAAGTGGTTGTTGGTTTCTTCTTTGATATTACAAATCATTAAAAAAGATATCTCCTCCCATGTCTTAGAAAAATTGGAATTTTCCCTATTGTTTTTAAAAAGTTCACTCTACATTCATTTTAATAATGCCCATGCTTATGACATCGATAACATTCCACATTTAACTTCTTTACTATTTGGTGGCCTCCATATCCATTTTTGCTGCCTCTACCTCTTTCTCTTCTTCTTTCTAGAAATGTTGAAATATGATCATGTTAAGATTATTGATTCTGTGAGTTTCTTTCTTTCTTGTTACATCTACTTTTACCTCTTCCTCATCCTCCTCTCTCTGAAGCCGAAAGAAGTTTAATAAATAAAGCTTGTAATCCTTACTCTTCTTTGTTTTGTTGTTGATTCATTTTTTAGTTATAAACTAGTAGAGAGCTTTGTAGTTCATCAAGTGAAGGAAAATCAAGATCCTTTGATTCTTTAATTAAAAATGTAAATAATTGAATTTAAGTGTTATCAAATGAAAAAAAAATCTCGATTATAGTGTCATCTTCCGTCTTTTTAACGTGAATCTACATCTAAGTTAACAGTTGTTATTTTCCTTAAGAACAAAATCAGAAACTAATTCTCTTGACTTCATTTGGAGTAATTTAGATTCTTTGTAAAGTGATTAAAGCTATTGCTTCTTTACTATTGATGATTTTTGGAATTTCTTTGTCATAAATTCCTAAATCTGCTTCAAAGTTCTCTTAGATAATTCTTCACTTTGAGAACCTTTAGTCATAACCCTTAAAATTTTCATTTTTGCGTGTTTGTTAATATTATGCCTGTTATTGGTTCAATAAATCCTTCATAAACAATGTATCAGTATTCATTTGACCTAAGAAAATTTTTAATTAGCATGTTCTAATGGTCTAATGACTATCAAAGCGAAGCTTTGTTGATAAAACAAAGTTATCTATTGCCATTATAGTATTGGCTTTGCCACTACAAAGCATCAAAACTCACACACTTTTAATAAGGCTCTAATGCCATTGTTGACATATTGCTTTAATACCATTGTTGAGCTATTGTTCTAATGCCACTAATGAGCTAATTATCTAATACAATTGAGATGAAGAAGAATGAAATGTGATATTCATCTTAACTATTACAAAGAGAAGTAAGAGATATATATATATATATATAGTGTTGTATATGTGGTTTATATATAGAGTCACAAAAAAAGGAATCGTGATTAAACTATACCAAAATTTTAAGGGTTTTCATAAAATTTAATGTATCCTATTATTTTTCAGTTGAATAATACAAAATAAAAGTCGTTCCACTCCCGAGGACACAAGAAACATAAGGTTTTCGAATTTCGTTAAATCTTTGTGTCGTGTTTCTCTTTACTTTTTAGTAATCGCTCTTGATGTTTATTTCTTACCATGTATAAAGATTTTTATCCATTATTTATGAGACAATAAATATAGTTGATAATTGAATTATCAATTATTGGATGACTTACACAATTTCTAATATTCTTAAATCACAAGAAGACTCTTAGATGAATTAAAAGAAGACTCTTGCATATATTCTTATGTTACTTAGATTATGAACATATCACATTATTTTCAACACTCTAAAAGGTGTATAGAGGAGGAATAACATTGGATTGACAGATGAGGAGCTAATGCGAGGTGGCATGGATCCAATTTAGATCATGGATGATCAATCAACTTATTTGCATAAACCACTGGCTATGTTAGTAGTTCTTCTTGGCTAAACATGTTTGTTATCTTAAATGGTTAGTATGTTCTTCTTGGCTTACCATGTTTATTATATTAAATGGCAGCATTAATGTAAGGTATTGTTGAAAGGTCTAAAGTATGTCATCAAGCATGACC
>JAOXYD010025712.1:0-14385 GCA_028565735.1 Pinacopodium congolense | reverse complement strand
AATTAAGTTCTAGATAATTTCTTATTAATTAAAGTAACTTAAGTTTTCATTAGATAAAGAGTTGAATTTGATTTCTTATATTAGTTATCAATTTTCCAGATTTTATCTTTATTATTTAAGCTTTAGATTTTAATATTTTCTAGATTTTTTTTGATTAAAATTCAGCTTAGATTAAGTGTTATTCCATGAAGTTTTGTTTATTCATAATATCCTTAGTTCATTGATGCTTGATAACTAACAATTGGTACTTGTTTTTAGGTTTTAATTCAAGTAATTTTAGTTTTTTTTTCAAGTAATAGGTGCTGGAATTTTTGGTTTGAATATTAATTTGAGTTTTGTTGAATTAGTTTTTATATAATTAATTAATACCTTAGTTAACTTAAGTTTATGTTAGTTTAAGTGTTCAATTGTGTTTTTTAATAAGTGGTTTAGATTTTCCAACTTTTGTTTTAATTACTTAAGCCTGATTTATGTTCATTTAATCTTTGTTTTAGGTAGCTTAATCATGTGTGGCTAGTTATTTTAGGGTTTTGGAGATATTAAAAGAATGAAAGGATGAAAATTGTGAGAATGATGTTAAATTTATGCTTAATTAGATGCCTCTAGGTTGGTTTGGAACTTAGGTTAAATGTCATGAATTAGGAGTTATCTCTAGCCTTGATCACCTTTTAGATAATTTCTTAATCCTAAAAACTAGGGTTGAGTGTGTGATATGTAATAGTCCATAGCAATTTCTGAAAGTAGCAATAGGCTAGTTGAATTTTTCAGGATACTTAATCAACTAACCTAGGATTCCATACCTTTAGGTTACACCTTTCGAGCTTATGAGTAGGTAGTCTAAGTTAGTCGTTCCTTAATACTTAAAACATCTTCACTATTAAATCTAGAAGGCTTGTTCTAGGTTATAAATGGGGATAGGGGCATTTCTAGAACTTGTTAGAATTGTCTAATTTAGAGGAATTGAGAGCTTGAGAGCTTATTCGAGCCTATAGGCTGTCACTATGACTAAAGTACCTATCATTTAGATTCTAGGATCAATGATCATCCTAACATCCTAAAGATATCTCTAACCCAATTCTTTGCTATTGTTATTCATCTTTTCTAAATTTGTTTAGTATTTGTGTCTTTTGCATCTTAGTTTATCTTAATTTCATCTATTTAGGGTGTTTTCTTTTCTCTTTATTGCAACATTTGAAATAACATTTGTATTCCAGCTCTCTGTGGTTCGACCCTATCTTATCATTACTACATAGTTTGAGTAGTTAGGAATTTATTATTTGATAACTTGCGACGAGCTCATCAAATACATATAAATTGAATAATTTAATATCAAAATAGGAGTAAAAAAGTCAAATTATACTTTAAAATCACATAAACTACACCCTTTTCAGTTGTAAAATTAGGTTGTGCATAAATGTGTGTTCTTTTATTACTAAGGGAGTGAGTGTATGAAAGCATGACATGTTTATAAAAGGATTGTTTTAATTATAGATATATGTCAAGACAATACTGGTAGGAAGAAGTCAATATAAAATCAAGGAAAAGATATTGAATAGAATGAAGAAAAAAGATAATAGGTTTTTCTATTGTATTGACTATGATGAGAAAGAAATGTTGAGGAATGTATTTTAGGTAGATATAAGGACTTGAGCAACTTATTTTGAATTTGGTTATGTGGTCCCATTGGTATTATATATCTTGTGCAAAAAAAAAGAAGAAGCTAAAATCCATTTGTTTTTTGTGTCAAGATAAAAAAAATCACAAATATTCTATTTTGCTTAGTTGTGCACTATAAGGCAACGAGACCATTATTACTTTTTATTGACTTTTTCAAACATGGATCAATTGTATGAATGGCCAGTCAACTAACAATATAATTATATATGCATGCAAAAGTGTCATTAGCATCATTGACTTGGTACTCATATACTTGAGGCAGATACTATGTTTGTGATACATACTAAAAAATGTATTTGAAAAGTCTGGTGTTAACAAGAGTATAAAAAGTCAAAAAGTACTTTTATAGATGTTAAGTATAATGCTAGAAACAATGAACAATTAATGACAAAATGGTAATTTAGTTTAATTTTATGCATAGGTTCAGTCTCTTTCTGTGCAACGTATAAAGTTGGTTATAAGCTATGTTAGAGATCAATATTGACCTAAAATATCAACAATATAAAGGAAGTGAGGTTATGAATACTTACTTTGATAGCTTTGTGGATGTTTGAAATATATTGAGACCATTGGTTGAACAATATGATAAAGTAATAAGGAAAAAGATTGAGCAGGAAGTGGCATTTGATTATTATTCCTTTAGGAGTAATGTACCCTTGGTTACATGATTTGATATTGAGAAGGAGAAGGTATACATAAATAGAATGTTTAACCTTATATATTAGAGCTAACTATTGTCAATTTTATTTCTTTTAATGAGTAAGTAAAATATGTTATATAATTTTGTAATTAGTATAGTGAAAATTATTGTAGTACTTAGTGGATGAAGTTACTGCTATATTTGACAATATATATGCGTACAACATATTTTGTTACATTTCATTTTAATAGGTCATAAACTCAACTTCTGCTAGTTATACTAAATTTTTGTTGTGCATGAGTATAGATAGAGATGGCTAGCAAAGTTTAACAATGAAAAGTTTGTGGTGGATTAGTGAATACATTATGGAGATGTGAGAAGTATAATAGGAGGCTTGAATGAAATAAAACATATGGACCCAGAATTTTGTTCCTTAACACATACATTTGTTATTTATCATAAAAGGATGAACCTTTAGGTGTATTATACTTCTATTTTGTATATAGGATATATTATCTATTATATATTCTTAATATATATGATATTGTCTATGAATTATGACATCGGTCTAATGTTAAAACATAAATAAAGTGTTATTCATTTGAAAAATGAATTCTCTTGTTAATTATATTGACAATCCACATTTCAAAAAATTTTCAAATTTAGCCTTTAAAAGATTATATGTCAAAGTGAACAAGTTATTGGATATAGTGAAGAAAGAGATGACTTGGTACCATTTAGAAATCAGTATATAAAGATTGTGGAAGGACAACTTCTTTACATAAACCATTTAATTTTGTCTATAATGATTGCTTGTTATATATTAAGATGGAGGTAGATTATTGACAGGGGGATGGTATATTTTGTATTAAGGAGTCATATGCCTTGTATAATGTGGTGATATGTACTAGATTAAGTGGTAATATGCATTATATTTAATGGTAGTTTATATGTATTAAATGGTGAACATAGTAGTGGTTTGGTTTGTATAAAGTAATGGATTATTATATGTATTAAAGCTTGGTATATCTTACACATTGTGGTAATATGTATTGTATTAAGTGGTGGTATACCTTGTACATAGTGGTAGATTGGTTGTTCAGTAGGTGGTGGTATGCATTACACATAATGGTGGTTTGTTATATATTAAGTAAAAGTATATCTTGTCCATAGTGGTGGTATGTCGGGTATGAAGTGATGTTATTTTGTGCTCATAATGGTGGTAGTCTTCTACATAATGATGGAATCATTTATATATAATGGTGATATGGTTTATATAAAGTGATAGTATGTTATGCATTATGGCTTTATATATATTATTCATTAATTAATGAGATTGTTTGAATTATGTAATGCTATTTATAATATTAAGTGTGATATGTATTAATTGCTAAAAAGTATATGTATAGTGATGGTATGTTAGTATATTTTCCAAGCCTTAAAGTAAGAAGCACAAGTGAGAAGCTATAGTTAAAGATATTAAGAAACATTTCTTAAGGTGTACCCATGCCTTAAGGCAAAAATGATAAATGAGAAACTTCTCCACTAATAAAAGGAGACTTTTTTTAAGGTTAAAGAGGGGTATGGAAGTAAAATGCCTATTGTGGGAGGAAAACATTAATAGCATACATAATTGAATCTACTGAATGTCACCTAGTTTTAAAGGTGCTTTCAAATCTTTATAGGATGTTTCTATTGTAACTTATATATGTTAATTAACAAAGGTAACACATAAACAATATGCATAGAATCAACACATGTACCTTCCAAGATTTTGTGTCTAAGAACTTGATTCCTAAACCGATACTCTGAGGTGTGTCATATTATATATCTTATAATCATTACTATGTTCGATGATAGAAATGTAGTCCTTTCTTTTGAAGATTAAACCTAGGAATATAGAAGAGGCTTTAGATTATGAGAATTGGATATTAGCTATGAATGAGGAGTTAGAACCATTTGAGAGAAATAAGGTTTGGACATTAGTATTTAGACCCGTAGATCATCCTATAATTGGTACAAAATGGGATTTTAAGAATAAATTAGAAGAACAAGGTAACATTGTGAGAAACAAAGCTAGATTGGTGGCAAAAGGATATAACCAAGAAGAGGGAAGAGATTATGATGAGACGTTTGCTCCCATAGCTAGATCAGAAGCTGTTAGACTACTTCTGGCATTTGCATCTCACATAAGTGTTAAAATATTTCAAATGGATGTAAAAAGTGCATTTTTAAATGGTTTTATTTAAGAAGAAGTGTATGTTGAACAAACTCTAGGTTTTTAAACACATGATGCACCTGAACACATTTTTAAATTATCCAAAGCATTAAATGGTTTAAAGTAAGAACCTAGAGCATGATACAATAGATTAAGTGCATTCTTACTTACACTTGACTTTGAAAAGGGAAAAGTAGATACTAAATTGTTTATTGAGAAGGATCAAAGTGATTTTTTGATTGTCCAAATATATGTCGATGATATTATTTTTAGTGCCACTAATGAACGTTTATGTGAGGATTTTGCTAAATGTATGAGTAGGGAGATCAAAATGAGCATGAAGGGAGAATTGAATTTATTCCTTGTATTGCAAATTAAGTAAATGAAGGATGAAATTTTCATAAGTAATTCAAAGTATACACGAGAGATTCTAAAGCAGTTTGGCATGGATCAAAAATATCCCTTAGGAACCCATATGAGCATATATACCAAGTTGAATAAAGATGAAGACGGAAAAGAGGTAGATGTCAAACTCTTTTCAGGTATGATTGGAAGTTTATTATATTTAACTACTAGTTGCCCAAATATCATGTTTAGTGTTTGTTTATGTGCACAATTTTAATCTTCTCCTAAAGAATCAAATTTGTTAGCTGTGAAATAAATTTTACGATATTTTTATGGTACTATGAATTTAGGATTATGATATCTTAGAAATGCATGTTTAGACTTGGTTGGATATTTTGATGTCGACTATGCGAGTAGTTTGTTGGATAGAAAAGTACATCTGGTGCATGCCATTTTTTAGGAAATGCATTAATTTCATGGCTTTGTAGAAAATAAAATTCTGTTTTATTGTTTATGGTGGAAGTTGAATATGTAGCCGTTGGTAGTTGTTGCACTCAAGTATTGTGGCTTAGACAACAACTTAGGGATTATGGTTTGCATCTTAATCGAATTCCTATTCAATATGACAATTCAAGTACAATATGTTTGACAAAAAATCCTATACAGCATTCGAGGACTAAACATATAGAAATTTTATATCATTTCATTCGAGATCATGTGCAAAATGGCGATAATGAACTTGAATTTGTTGACACATTACATCAATTAGCAAATATCTTTACTAAACCACTGTATAAAGATCATTTTTGTACCATCGGAAGATAAATTAGTATGATCGATGGGTTGTCTCTTTGATTATTAGTTTTATACATTTTATGTTGATTTCAAAAAGGGAGAGAAGAGTATGGCATGTTTTTAGGGGAGAGTTGTTCTTGAATTCTTGTTTAATTTAGGGGTAGCTACATATGTATGAAGTAAGGGGGAGTTAGTGAGAATTAAATCATTTAAATCTTGAAATTTAATTGTGTTGAACTAATTGTATTGTTTAAATAGTTTTAGTTTTGTTATCAACAAAATGGGGGAGATTGCTGAACCAATGGAGGTTCCACCCGATTTTGATGATGGAAAAACACCCCTTCTACTAATATTTTTGTTTAAGTGTGCTTAAAGATAGGTATGTTAAAGAAGAAGAGGCTTAGTTAACTAATTACGTTTTGACGTTGTTGAAGAACAAAGGTCAGTCGATTGAATACAGATGATCAGTCGACCAAACTACAGTGCGGAAGGAAGCATCGGTCGATCGAAGGAGGATCAGTCAACCGAATGAACGTCTTGGGGAGATCGGCTAACCGAATGAAGAATGGTCAACTAAAGGAAGACAGACTGGTCGACCAAATGATAGCTATCGATCGATCGAATGAACACATTTTAGAAGATCGGTCGACCGAACATGGACTATTGGTCGACAGAAAAAAGCGAAACGGTCATATTACACAATGGATAGAAGTTTTGCCTAACAGATAGAAAAGATATACAATGGATACTTCCATTAGACAATGGTCCAAAAGTTTGATTAATGCTTCTATAATTCTTATTTGTGAGTATAAATAGATGGAGAAAGCAAGGAGTAAGATATAATTTATCGTACAAAATACGAGCTTTACAAGTTTGATCAACTGTCTTGAGAGTTTAAGGTGTATACGTGTTTCAAAGTGCTTGTTTATCAAGTTTGTGTGAGATTTGCTTTCTCTCTATAGATGAAAATTTTCTTTATTGTCTTGAGGTTATTCTTGAGCCTATAAAAAGAATTTTTCTAAAGGTTATTCTTGATCCTTGAAAAAGAATAGTTGGTTATCCTTGAGCCAAAAAGGAGTTGTAAGTTGTTACAATTTTCAAGCTTGTATTCCTTATTATATTTTCAATAATTTTAAGTATTCTTTATATTATTTTTTCATAATTGTTTTATTTAGCTTCCACAAATTATTGTTTCTTTGTTTTGTTTATTTACTTTAAGAGTTTAAGAACCTAATTTACCCCCTCTTAGGTGTCATTTAGGGCCAAAACTAATGAGAATTTTGAACATGTGCCAAATGTTTGTATAGTGACCTATGATGATTGTGAGCATATGTAATGCCTTTTTATAAAAATTGAGACATATAATGATAATAAACTAATTTTCAAGGATTTTGATAATAAAAAGGCCTATATGAATGAGGAAACTATTACATGCTCTTTTGGATTTAAAGGTTATTTATGGGTTTATTTAGATTGAGCCCTTTTAATGTAATTAATGTCTTTTTAGTTTTATTGAGTAAAATTTCTAAGTGACATTATTCAAGATAACTCATTTGTACTCTCTCTCTCTCTCTCTCTCTCTCTCTCTCTCACACACACACACACACACACACACGTGCACTTGCACGTGCACATACACATATAGTTGAATCAATCACATCAGGCACATAATTAAACATATAATGAAAACAAGAAAGATAAGAAAATAGATCTTAATACATTTTAGTATCTAGCCTTACATTGAGCACTTATGTACTAAGCATAGAACCCAATTATTTAAAAGACACACTATTTGGTTTAATATTTTAAAACTAATGGTCCTATTAAATTTTAAGTTTATTTTGAAGACATGATTTTTGAAAAGAGCCTAAGACTAAATGGAAAATGCAATTCAAAATAATCAGATAGAAATTTTTTTACAATTTTTTAAAAATACATATTAGGTTTAAAGCCTAGGTAAAACTTTCTTCTTAAATTTATGTCATCATTTTATGGTTTCTCCATTGGAATATAGAATATAATGTAAGCAAGTAACATAATAAAGACTCCATATACAAGCATATGAACAGTAGTGATTTTTTTAAATGATAAGAATCACATAGGTGACTAACCTTTTGGATTTTTTCAGTTAAGTGAAAAATCTTTAAAGTTTTTCAATTAATTGATTGAATTTTAAAAAGTTTTTCAATTAAAGTGAAAATATTAATTTCGTTAGGATCATGCTAACATGGAAAATGGACTTTGCCATGTCAGTTTCCATGTGGAAAAAGTTCCACTTTAGTATTCACATGTATAACCCCACCTTTAAAATTTTTAAAAGGTTGCTAATTCGAAGGCAACGTGTAGGGCTATTTTCTCTCATTCTCATTATCGTGAAGAAAATGGATTTTGAGTTTAGACTTGTTTAGAAGTAGCTCTTCAAAACCCTTGGCAATGCCACCTTCTTATTATTCCATAATGGCTTAATAGTAGTAAACTCCTGTTTCCACTTTTACAATTTCTTTGCTTTTCTATTTTATTATTGCATTGTATTTGTATGTATCACTTGAAAAAGTCACTAAACTTCCTCTTTCCCCTTTTTCTCGCTCTATGTCTATCTATAATAATAATATTATTATTATTAAACCAATAAACAAAATCAAAATACAAATGCAGTGTAGCAGTCCTTTTTTAAAGGGAAATAGAGAAAGAGTGTGAAAAGTTGTGGTCATGTCAAAGTATTAAGCCTCTTTCTCCCCCTACCTTGTTTATATTACCTTTTTTATTTTTCAATCTCTTTTGAGTACCCCTCTTTATCAATGTAACACGTGGTCATTCTCTTACATGTAAACCTCTTTAAATTAAGTGAATAACCTTTTAAAAAAATTTCAATTCAATGAGCAACCTTCTAAAAATTTTTTAATTCATTGACCAATCTTCTAAAATTCATTCAATTTAGGTCAAAATTAAATCCTTTCCTTATAAAAGTAACAAGTGATTGATACACCAGTATTTTATTAGAAAGTATTGTATAACTACTTCTAAGTTTAGTTAACAAATATATAAGGATAAATTTCTAAAAAATGCAAAATTTTACCCAAATTTTCAATTCTAGCAAAAACTATGTTTTGTGGCAATCAAATGCTAGAACTTGTATTTATTGGATGAAGTAGCATATAGTTAATGGCTCTGTTAATGGAGCTGATGTGTAGCATACACATAAGTTCCGTATTACAACATATATGCCATATGGGTAATACATGTAATAAGGATAAAATTTGAAAATTTTTGTTTTAGGGCATTTTAGAATAAAACCCTAATTCATTCGTGTCCTCTTCTCCTTACCCACACCCTTCGTCTTTGTCCCTCACACTACAAATCAAAAATTGTTATAGGGCATCCCCTAGCTACACAACAGAGAACTTAAGTATTCATTCCCCTAAGCTTCAACTCATCTAACAATGACGTGGATCTCCTTAGCTTCACCACACCAAAAATATGTGTTTATTCCCCTAACTTTCACCATTGTACAAACGTTTGTGTTTATTACTCCTAGTTGACTCTGTTATGGTCCGCTACAATCATTGGGTAAAGTTATTTTACCTTATTCATATTGTCAGCCTTGTACTCCGAGGCTAGGGCAAACATTTTGACCTCCGCCATCTATTTGATCTGTCATAAGGATTTGGGGATTCGTCATCCATCTATCACTGTCCCTCATCATGTGGTAATTGATTTTGGTTTTAGAACTAATATTAATTGGTGCAATTTACTTTAATCTCAGTATTTTTGTCACCTAATGTGATATTTATTTGTGTTATTAATCCTAATCTTTCAACATTCCAAGTAGCACTTGGTAAAGGTGTAGTTCACTGTATTTTGTTAGGATTTCTAGGTACTCTGAATATATAGATATGTTATTTAGCTAGTTTTCAAATACTAATCAATTCACTTTCCTTTGATTGTACATTCTGAAATTAGTCTAGCATAGGATCAGATCGATAATGTTTTTGTTTATCAATTCATTAGAGGAAAAAATATTCACTCCATACATATTCTATACTATTTATAGTATAGATTGAATGTAACGTGTTCATTAGTTTCAGGGCAAAAGGTGTTTGGAAAATATCAAAAGAACGTCGTTAGAAGACAATGCCTCTTTCTCTTTTTCTTTTTTTTTTAATTTGACTACTTATGTTATGGATGGAAATAAAGTTTATATAGCTTTTGTTGTATATGATCCTGGTATATACTTAACTTGGTAAAAGTGCAAATGTGTCATTAATGGTTTCAAGGAGAAGGCATTATGTTTTATGGTTAGAAAATTTTTTGACCTATTTAGTTTTATTTTGTTAGGTATATAGTGGATTACCTATCATTCATATGTAATCTATTCTTAGTTTTGTTTTTTAGATTCCCTATGTTGATTGCCCATATTGTAATGAGAAAATGAAGCTATGCATATCAAATGCTAAGTCTAATATTAGTCGACATTATTATCAATGAATTAATACCAAAGTAAGTATTGTTGGTACTTCTTCGATTATGTTATTATTATATGATTCATAAATGTAAGTTGAAGTTGTAGGTGTCATGTAGATACTTAATCATGGTTAACGAGTTGAAACTGTTTTACTATAAAAAATTATGTCAAACATCCTTAGTTCGATGGGGTAAGAATCTTATCTATAATTGCTACGTGTAAGATGTGGGAATGTATTAAATTTTCTAAAGATGTTGAACTATTTGTAACATGAGCAATATCCATGATGCTTGCCTTTAATATATAGAATCCATGTGACTACATATCATGGGCATCTAATTTATGTAGCTCCAGTTGAGATAATTTTGAAAGACATAAAATAAATTAAGTTACTATCATAGGTCGAGATAAGGATCCCTCCTGCTCATACATGACAGCTGACTGAAGTTTATGTTGTAATTATCATTGTCTTCAAAAAACTTTGTAACTTGTAATTACTATTTGTATGAGGGTGCTTTTTTGTTATAATGATAATATAGTTGATCTATACAGGCATGCCATATTGTCAACACTATAATGTGGAACTATAAGACTTCATTGTGTCCCATCTATTGCTTTTCTAGAATTCTGTCTTGAATATTTAGTAAAGAATCTCATTTTTAATGTTATGATCATGAGACAATAATTGAAGGCATTAAATAGCTTGCATCCAGATGTTCTACAATTTCTCTTTAAGAATGAGAGATAAATAGATAGATAGATATATAGATATATATAGAGAGAGGGATTTCATTTTTGACATCTAAAATTCAATTCCTACTTACGACTTTTAATAACCATGTGTTGTGTTGGTTTGGTGATTTATAAAAATTGGAATGATTTTAAATGATTTTACTTTTAAAACCAAAATGGATATAATTCAAAACCAACGTTGCGAAATAAAGTGTATCTATTAAACAAGTAATATAGTAGAGTAATTTTAAGACTCCGAATTTTGAATCAATAAGAAAACTTGTTGTTAATTAAGTGCCAGATTAATTAGATTACAATTATCTAAGAGATTCCAAATTGACTACTTAAAAAGATAAAAAAATACTAAACTATCATATTTTTGCTTCAAACCATGCAATTTTGAATTATAAAATGATTTCTAAATTACTAAAAATTATCAAATTATGGAAATAAGCTAAGGATTAGGTGATTAATGAATTAATCAAGCTTTAATATTTTTAAAGGATGGCTTAGAGTAACTTCACAAATTCAAGATAAAGCTATGGATAAGATTTATGCTTTTTATCCATTAAACTTAGTTTAAAGTTTGGTTATGCTATAAATCTAGTCAATATGCTTTAATTTCAAGAAGTCAATTTCTGGATTTACGGTCTTAGATCTATAACACTCACAAATAATTAAAATTTTATCATTTATTAATTGATATATGTTGTTTATTGACTTTTTCAATAACCTAAGTTGATATATTATCTTTCACTATAATATTAAGTGATCGGCCAAAAACCAGAACTTTTAAGGTCTTCAATAAACAAAATCAGAACTTTATATATGTATTCAAGCTCTCTTAAAACATTAAAACACCAATACTAAGCTAGAAAATTGATTTAGCCATACATGATCATCAAAGCATACAAAACATGCATCTTAAGCCACATAATTTAATAAATTTAAAAATATAAGCTAAATTAATGAGTTCAGAAGTTACAAAACAAGTTTAAGAAGCTCTTGGATAAGTGTTGAACTCCTTAACATGATCTGGACAACATTATAGCTTCAATTTTAACAAGATCTTGTAAAAAAAAATCAAAGAACATTCAAGAATTTGAACATAAGAACATGAACTTTAACTAATCTGAAAAACAAAGTAAATACAACATTAATATGAGTTTAGAAACCCCCTATAATGGTTTAGAAATAAAGATATATGTCTTAGCAATGTTCTCTAATAAGCAGTAACTCAGAAAACTCTCTACAACTCAAATTACAAGTGTTTGAAGTTAAAAGACTTAAAAGAAAAACTAAGAGAGAAGCAAGAGCCACCCCCTCTAAATTCCATATATGATTTCTTGTGATTTATTGCGTGCTATCTTATTTTTCTTGTGTTATACAAGTTATTTGGACTCTCCACTTGTGCTAGAAGACAATGGAATTGATTGGAGACATGTCACAACTATAAATGTGAAGAATTGGGGCTGATATTAAATGACTAATCTTTCAACGGCACCCTTGCCGACCTAAAACATCATGTAGTCTGCCTTTAATTGTCAAATTTTAACTTCTTCACCTTGGGCTGATAATGTATTATCAGAACCCTGTTCATCCTTAACCTAGGTGTTGCAGACCCACGTTATAGGTTGACAAATGAGTCAAACTTTGACTTTTTTCCCTCAATGTCTCTAATTTTAATCAACATCCTGCAAATTAAACAAATCAAAACATAGATTAATCATTTAAACACATAATTAAGGACATAATCATCAATTAATCAATTAAAAGGCAATCAAATTAGCCCCTAACAGCATGATAAAAAATATGAAACTTTTTAATTCAATGTGGGTTCCTATCATTCTCACATTAGATTCCTTGTACCTATAACTATTCTAATTTCTGAAGATGTCCTTTAAAAGTTTTTAGAAGTAAATCACTATTAACTCCTACCGTGCTTTAGAATTTGTGACTCATCATAAAAGAGAGGTAAGATGGATATAGAAGATGATATCATCATAGAAACCATCATATAAATTGTTACGTTGGTTAGGTGACTTTAAAATTAATAGGTGTTCGAAATGATTTTTACTTTAAAACCAATGTACTTTTTAGGCAAGTGCACATATCGCAAAAGTAATAAAGTGGAGTAAAATTTAAAACTCCGAGTGTTGATCCCATGAGGAAAAAGTTACTTAATTACTAGGTTGATTGGATTACAATTATTTAGGGAAATCTAAAGGAATTGATTGAAAATTGGAAAAAGGCTAAAAATTGGATATTTGGGCTTAAACACTTTGAAAACGATTTTTAATTGATTCTGAAAAATTCTGAAAATTACCAAATGTTTAAGGGAGCTATGGAATTGATGTTTAATGATTTATTCGAGTTTAAAAATAGATTTAATGTCTGATTAAAGTCCTTCACGAAATCAAAACAAAGCTATGATTAAGACTTTGCTTTTTCTCCATTTAATCTTGTTTAAAGTTTGGTTATGCTTTAAAATCAAGTAAATGGGCATAAATATCAAGAAGGTGGGTTCTAGAAACTTAAGTCCAGAACTCTAACTTTCACAAAAAATCCAGGTTTGGTCATGCAATGATTAATTTATGTTACTTATTGATTTTTCAAACAATTTAAGATGATTTCTCATGCTTAAACATTCTTAAATCCTAATCTTAAGTGGCTAGCTTAAATTGGTACTTTCAGATCTTCAACAAGCAAAATACAGACATATAAACATGCATATAAGCTTTGGTAAATCATCAAAACATCAATCCATAGCAACAGAATTGATTAACCACACATTTGAATCAAATTATACAAGATATGCATTTTAAACAACATACTTAGATAGATCTATAAATATGAGCTTAAATAAATAAGTTAGAAGTTATAAAACATGTTTAGAATCCTCCTAGACAAGTCCTAAACCTCTTAACTTGATCTGGACATCACCACAGCTCTGAATCCACAAAATCTAGCAAGAAAATCAAAGAATATGCAAAGATATACTCATAAGAACTTATACTTTGATTTAATCTAAAAACATGAGAATATAATGAACAATGTAAGTTAGAAAACCCCCTATGATGATTTAGAAACTCAGATATAGGTCTTAGCTATAATCTCCAACAAACAGAACTTCAAAATATAATAAAAAACTCGAAATCTAAGTGTTTGAAGTTTAGGCTATCAAAGAAGAAAAAGAAGAGAGAAGCTAGAGCTTCTCTTACTACAATGATCTGATCTTTATAGGTTCTCTGTGTGTTATCTGTTATTCTTGGATGTATGCAGACTTTTGGAGACCCCCCTCATGTGCCAGGAGACAAGGAAATGATGAGGAGCATGCCAGGTTTGAATTTTGTAAGATTTGGAGTTAAAATTGTTGACTCTGGAGTACAACTGCACCCTGTCTCCTTACAATGGCACCATCACAGGGTGTCGTTAATGATCGAATTCTAGACCCTAGAACGGCCCCATGTCCTTCAGGCAACTGCACCCTTTTATGGTGCTGCTAATGGACAGAAA
>JAOXYD010025711.1:0-27998 GCA_028565735.1 Pinacopodium congolense | reverse complement strand
TGACTGGTTCCAAGGTTTGATCGACCGATCTTCTTTCAATCAGCCAGTGCTCTCTTTAACAAGTGTATTCGATCGATTGATATGGCTTCGGTGGATCGACCTCTTAAATTTCTCCATTCGGTCGACCAACCTCTTCTAGGTCAGCATAACTTTGGCCCAAACTCAGCCCAATCAATCCAAACTTAACCCAATTCTATTCTTAACCTAATGCAACATATTTTAATACAAATAAAGCAATATTAAATAAATCTTAACACATTTTATAAAATCATACAAACACAATCAATTTATCCAATTTACCAAATCATTAATAATACCAATTGCCAAATCATTAATAATGCCAATTTATTCATTTATTCAACTTTTAACTAAAACATTATTTCATGACTTACACAAGTCATACAACTTTTACCAAATTATCAACTTAGTTACTTATTCGTCACATACATTCCAAATACTTTTCAATATACCTATTTAAATAAACACACCAAACTCTACAAACATATTAGTAAAAAAACTTTGTCATCATCGAAACAAAGGTGGAACCAACCCTTGGTTCAACAGTTTCTCTGTCTTAAAGGTATACAAACTTTAATAGGCCCATAAATGGTTTAATTTAAGCATGGGTTTCTATAAAATTGAAGGCATAATTTTTTCATTAAATGTCTATGATCAATTCCTAATGTAACTTAATCTAATCTAATCTAATTTAATATGAAAGACAAATGTACCTCATTAACAAGTAATATAGTAGATGTAAGTCTAAAGATCATTCCCATATAGATCCTTTGTAATTACTAAGTCACTTAGTGGATAATTACCTAGAATTCTTAGTGATAAATAAATTAAACAAGTGAATTAATTAAAGTAATCAACTAAGAAATATATCATAAGAAGTAAGTTAAGGTTCATTAATCTTAGAGTTTAGCTAAGGGTTCGAGATTTAATAGGTAAACTAAGTTTAAGGAAATTTTGTATGGATAGCTTTGCGGTATCTTTTCTAAAGAAAGACATACCTATGGTTAAGTCAAAGTCTTATTTAAATCTTAATTCATTGTTTGGTCATTCAATGAACTTAGACTAATAGGTATAAAAAATATGAATTTCATAACTAAAATCCTTTTTCAAATTTGAGACCTCATAAGGAATTGAAGTTTGGTCATTCATCTACTTAATTGCATTATTTATTAATTTTTTTTGTAACTAAGATAGATTTCTCAAATCCCTAATTACCTAACAATCTATCTGAGGATGCCAATCTAGGACAGATAATTGAAACCTTAAATAAATAAAGATCCTCACACAGAAAGAAATAATTAGAACTAAGTTAATTCATTTATTTACCTAACCTTAGCTATTATGGAATTTCCTTGTACATAACTTTCATCAAACAGAAGAATATAACTGAAAAATACATTATCATTAATGAAAATAAAGAGTTAAAGTACAAAAGATTAAAGAGTATGAGATGTAACATAAATCGATCTATCCAAATTGTAAATATGCTATTTAATTGCTTGAATCTACTCTTGGAATTCTTAAACTTGCTACTTGATATCTTTATTACAAAATTTGAGAGAAAAACTACCATAGACTAATCTAATTTGCTTAACTATTCCTAGTTATTACCCTTTAGATGGCTAATAGGATTTTGGTCTTGATTAGGGAGTGAAATATCTTAGTTGCCTTTAAATATCTTGTTTAGTCTCATAGTCTGGGAGTATAATAATCCTTGAGTTTAGGGAACACTGACATCATTATAAGTTATTTTTTATTCACTGTCTTTAATATGAGCATCAATGGTGATACCTTGGATTTGCAATGGCATTATTATAAACAACCATTAGTTATATAAATTTAACTTGCAATATAATGGCAATTTACCCTGAGAGCAAGAACACCGTTCTTAAGTGATGTTGGTCCTTTTTCTTCCTTTGAGACTATAATTGTACTTTATGATGACAAAAATGGCATTGCTATAAACTACCACTAGTCTTCTAACAAACTCATTGAAATATAGTCTTTTTCACAGCTAACTCCTCAATTAGATGAGAAGTTGTAAATTATCCAAAAATTTCTCAAGACTAGGGAAATTTTATAGAAAAATAAGGGTAAAAACACATTAATTCATAATATGAAAACCTATGAAAAAACACTGTTATCAATTCTTCCACACCTGAACTATTTATTATCCTAAAAAAACTATATAAATAATCATTCAAAATTTTCTAATGGTAGTTAAATATTATTCAAGCACTAACTAACATAACTTGTATACCCTAATTCATTCTTGATCATGAATTCACAACTATGGTCAAACATGTGATAAAGCTATTCTTATGAATAATATTGAATCTTAAGAAAATCATATAAACTGTCATGCCAACTTTCCTTTCCTAAGGTAATTCAATGATATGTGTGCATTTTACACTCCATCATGTGTTAACCTTAATATTGTTTTTCACAAGTAACTTTGACAAGTGTGCTTTATGGTCCATCCTGTCTTAGTAAGTGCATTTTATATTCCATCTTGTCGTTTTCAAACATATTTATAACTATGACCACTCTCAATTCAATTCAGTCACTTTTAACACTCAAATTTTTATAATTTTTCCAATATTACTTAAAATGAACACCTTATTCGTATTCACATAAAAATCCATATGAAATCTCAATAGGAATTCAATAATCATGCATAAGGAATTAAATTATATAGATCGCTCATAACCATAATTATGAAAATTCATAACTTATTAGAATCAGATTAATACGAACCATACTAGCTACATTAATTAAATTAAAGCACATTAATTAACGTTTAAGTATCCATTAGTAAATTTTCAAATTGAAATATCAGACAAGTCACGACTAGATTCACAATATGGTAAAGTTGTTGCGAGCTCACCAAATAATAAAATACCTAACTAACTATGTAGTAAATTAAGTCAGGGTCTATCCCAAAGGGAGATAGGAGGATTCTATGTATTTCTAATGTTGGCTAAAAGAAAATAAAAAGAAATGAAAACTCCTAGATGTGAAGATATTTAAACTAAACCAAAAGACAATTAATAAATTGAAAGTGAAAAATAAGAAATTAATAACATAACAACACTATTGGAAAATTAAATTAGGCATTCCATTACCAAAATTTAGAGGTTCATACAAGAAAGGGTACAAAAACATAACATAAACAAAAATACAAGAAGGAAAACGCAAAGAGCAATAAAAAGAAAAGCATTAAACTAAAGCACTAAACATCAAAGCGTTCAACAATATGACATGAAGAAATTGAAAATAAAAGAAACAACTAAAGCTAATGAAAGGTGCGAATTAAATGGAGGAGCAGTGAAAAACAAACAAAAACAACAAGGAAACTCCAATAAAACACTCTTAATGTGAATAATATAAAGAAGAAAAGTAAAAATCCTAAAAAAGCTCTAAAAACTTTTGATGTCATCCACCCTAAAGAGCTCCACTCTTCTCCAATGTTTTTTCTCCTACCTTACCCTTTGTAAAAAAATGCTTGTTATTGTCTTTCTTAAAGCTTTTTAAAAGCTCTACTCTCTTGGAAAGCTTTTAAAGCTTTTGTCCTTTTCTTCCTAGGGGTATGTGCCCTCTTATCCTTTTAAGCTTCCTTTGTAAATCATTTTCGTTGTTCTTTTTTCCAAGCCATCCTTTGCAAGCATTTCTTAATGTTATCTTGATAGAGCAAGACACTTGTCCCACTCATCCTTAGAAGCCTCCTACTTTTTTAACGTTTTTGCTTGCTCTTGTAAAGCTATTAAAAGCTTTTCTTTTTATGTCTTAAAGTAGTAAGACACATTTCCATCCAAGAAGAGCTCCTCCATCATCAAACTTTCTTTGTTTTTATGTTTCAAAACACTTTGCCTTTTATTTTGCAAAAGTTTTTTTACTGCTATTTTTTAAGAGCAAGGAATGTATCTCCTGGAAAGAAAGCTTCACACCACTTCACCAAGGAAAGCTTCCAATGATGCTGCCATTTTGCAAGAAGAGCTCCTCTCTTTTCATATTTACTTTTTTGTTTTTTTTCCATAATTGAAGTAATCTTTGGATTTTTGCTCCATAATTGAGTCCATTGTCTCATTTCTTAATTCAAAATTCATCCAAAAAGGGGTAACCGATTGATTAAGTATAACATAACATAAATTAAGCATTTTTGAACCAATAATAGGAACGAAATTAAGTGAATTTGCATACACAAATATGATAATACTCATTCCTATAACAATAATTTAAGTTTAAATAAGCATTTTGTTCCTAGTTCCCACCCACATACTTATGTTGAACATTGTCCTTATTGTTCAAATAATAAAAATCAAACACAAAAGAGAGACCAGAACAGAGAAACTCCTTTGATATTATTAAGCCAAAAGTTCCTTTTAATTGAGAGTAGTGCATACCCTACTAAAAAGAAAATAGAAAATAAAAGAAATAAAAGATAATAATATATGAATATCACTAATAAAAAGACAAAACACAATTGATATTTGATCAAAATACAATGCACATAACATATTATCAACCATTAGATCATAAATCCCTCAATTGCAGATGCTATAAAATATGATTAATTCGTCACTATCGGTGATCTAACTTATTGTTATTATACAAAAATAAGTGATGTATATACTTATGGAAATTTGGAATGACATGGAAATACATGGATCAACACTTGGCAAAGGATGTGAAGTGGTAGGTGCCAACTTGGTAGGCTCCTTATTAGAATTGTTAAACCAAGAGAAGTTCCAATTTTGGTTTTGATGATAACAAAATACGATTATTTAATATTGATTTGAATTTATGTTGTAATGTTTAAAAGATAGGTGTATTTGGAAATGTTTATAATGTGAAAAGCTTGGAATTGGAGGTTAAATATAAAGAAAATGGAAGAGCAATCATTATAAAAGTTTCAAGACCATTTTTATATAGGTTAAACTTGTTTGCAAATTTTTCTTTAGGCCTTAATAATCTATAGGCTTGAACTTCACACATTACATTCCATAAGTTTTAAAGTTGCATAAATTTTCACTAAATAAGTTAAATTTTAATTTTGAGTCAATTAAATCAATTTGTTTATTGAAACAACATTGAAAAGGTTTTTTTAAAACTTACTTGTGACGCTTTTAAAGGAAAAGAAACAACTTTGAAGTTTTTAAAAATGTTTTTAAATTAGATTAAAATGAAAACTTTTTCAAAATGTGCTAAATTAGTCATAAAGAAAGATAATTCATGATTTAATCTTAATTTTCTAGTCTTGGTATCTAAATTCACTTAAGTGATGTGTTACAACTTGTTTGAATTAAATTGAAATTGAAAGAAATTATTTGAAGACGGTCTTGGACATGTTTATGTTTTAATAGAACTTAGAATCTAGTTTTGTGGGTAACTTATTGACCTATACCTTTATATGTAGATCAATGTCATTTTTAAACACCAATCGATTAACTAGTATGCAAGATTGGTTGACCAATGATCGATCGGTCAATGCTTTAGGTTGACCAATTAGGCATAAAATTTTAACAATTACTTTTTTATTCAAGAATTAATGTTTCCTTCACTTTTTAATGACTAGTAAACATATCTAATGACTCTTTAAGCTTAAGAACACTATAAATAAGAGGTCTAATGCTTTTGGATGGATCTTTATATAAATTTGAGTATGTATTAATCATACAAAGTGATCAACATCAGGTTTTCAAGTGTTCTTATGTTCTTATTATGCAATCTTCAAGTTTCAAGTTTCAATTCTAAATTTTCTGATTTATTAAGTATTCAAAAATTTAATCATTCAAAATTTTAATCTTTGAAAGTTTAAGAGCCCTTTGTTCATTGAGTTTCAAATGAAACATCATTAAAGGTGTAATTGTTTTGTTTAAAAGGTATTTTTAAATTTTTGGGTAAGGATTAATTATATAGGCTCCCCTTTTCCTTTAAAAAAATTTGTTAAAGATTCCTCTTCACCTCCCAAAAAGATAGTTAAAATTGTTAAGGACTCCTCTTCACCTAAAGAAAAAGTTGTACGTTGATTTTTTTTATTTAATGGAACTTCCAACATCATTGTTGGAGATTAGATGTAGGCAATTGTGTTCATTGCGACATCACTATAAAATCCTTGTATATGCTACTTTCCTTGAGCTCTTTAATTGTTAATTATCATGTTATTGCATTATTTTTATTTTACGTTCATTTGGTATTGACATTAGCTTGTTATTTAGGTTGAATCTTGGTATAAGGATTGCATATATTTAGAATTAGATTAAGTGACTTAAGTTGTTAGTTTTATAAAATTTTCAGAATACTTAACTCACCCCCTTTTGAGTTCCTTTAGGACTTACAAGAATCATTACCACTGTCTACCTTAGAATTAAGGTAGGGAGCTATGAGGATATCTAGAAAATGATGGCCTCTTAATGAATCTATTTTTAGGTTTCACCACCATCTGCGTATCTTCCTGTACTTCATAGCTTCAAGATCAAGAATGAGATGGTTGAAGCACCAAGAGGATTATTAAGAATCTTTTCTTGCAAGGATGACTTTAAGGTTTGTAAAAATCTTTATAAGAAAGTGAGGAAATAAAATTCTTGTTCTACCTCTGATTTTAATCCATATTCCACAAATATGGGATAATAAAACCCATTAGTGACAGCCTGACAAGAGACGTAATCCATGTAACATTTGATATAAAATATAGATATCTTGAAACAAGCCTAATTTAAGTAATATAATGGAATTAATGATAGCAATTATAATCCTTTTATGAGCCTGTGACAAGAATGTTGAGTATAAGAAATGACTGGTGACTCAATTCATTCGAAGGATACCCCAAGTAATATCTATTGAAATGTTAGGATTTGATATGACTGAGTCAGTATAAAATGTATCACATTATTATTTGTATACCATGTCATCATTAGGTACACCTAGCAAAGTATATAGATAGGCACAAGTGTTGTTGGTTGGTTTAATACTCAATAAGCTCAAATAATTCAATTAATTAACATTCAATTCAAACCCAATAATATGGTAGTGTACTGATTAATAAGTAAAAAAGTTGATCATTTTTATGATTCTAGAATGTCGAACCCTCAGGGAAAGTCTGAATACTAAGGAAATTAGATTACAATTATCTAAAGGGCTTAAGATTGCATAAATGAATTAAAGTAAAATAGCTAAATTAAGCTAAAACATTTCCAACAATGCAAATATGATTCCAAATTGTCGAAGGATTAAGCCTTAAATGGCTTAATTATGTTATAGAATGGATTGGAATTATTAATCTAGGGTCTTCTCTGAATCAAGACATTAATATGGTTAAGTCAATGTCATATCTCTAACCATTCTAAATTGAAGTTTGGTCATTAATTCAATTAATAAGCATTAGGCTTAAAGTTCAAAAAGTTATAATCCTAAATCCCATATTCAAGATTAGTACGCTTATGATTAACCAAATTAGATTTCTTAGATCCTTGATTAAAACCATGTTGTTTACTGAATTTTTCAATGATTAAAGAAGATAGTTATTAGATCTTTAACTATCTTTAATCTCATCTTAAGTGGCTAAGTTAAAAAAAGAATTAAGGTCTCACATAAACAAAGATTAACATCCAATAATGTGATAAAAATTCATTCACTCAATCTAAGAACCTGCCTATTTGTTATAGAATCTACTAACTAGTGCTCCATCACTTCCTTTTCACTTCTTTGTTTTCCCACATCCTCCATTTCAATGCCATTTTGTAAAATGATGGTCATAACATGCACTCTAGAGGTAGGTTCAAGCACAACAGGTGATGGTTTGGGTAACCGCTCTTTTAAGATTGGTGCAATCTGACTTACTTGAGTATATGGATTCTTAATTGAATTTTCATGGTTTTCTATGCTAGACTCATTGGTTTGGTTATATTTCATCATTGTATCCTCAAGACTAGATTTTTTAAGTAGTGGTGGAACATGAAGGGAGTTTATTTGAGGATTGGCATCTTGGTATTGGAAGTTTAGATAAGTGTTGCATGGAAAATGTAGGTCACTCTCCTAATGATGAGTGTAAGAGTCATTTCCTTTCCTATTAAAGGGATAATAGTCTTGAATAGGATCAAGGGAATAAGAATGTCTTACATGACAATTTATGGAAGCATGAAGGGAACTACCACAATAATCACACACTTCTTAACTTTGGAATGCACTACTACCAATTTGAGCTTGTAAACTTTCCATTTGCTTACTAAGGCCTACCAATTAAGCATGTAAAGTTAATGTTTCATTAATTGCATTAGCTCTAAATGGTTTCCTATGATAAGGCTTATAATTATATTGAAAGCTATTAGTAGCCATATCATTGAGTAACTTATAATATTCACTTGGGGTCTTACTCATTAAGGTTCCTCCAGCAGCAACATCTATGAGACTATGAATAGATGGTGTGAGTCCTAAGTAAAAGATATACACTTGCTCACAAATATTAAAATTATGCATAGGACACTTAGTAAGTAACTCTCTAAATCTCTCCAAAGACTCATGAAAACTCTCGCTCTCATATTACATAAATGATGAAATCAAATGATTTAATTAAGTGATTTTAGCTGGGGAAAGAATTGAATTAGGAATTTATGGACTAGATCATCCTAAGTGGTGATGGAATCAAATCTAAAAGTGTTTAACTATGTGCGAGCTTTATGTTTTAGATAAAAAGTAAAAAGCTTTAGCTTAAGGCATCATCCAAAATGTCATGTCTTCTATAAAGATGATAAATGTATATGAAGTTTCTTAAATGATCATTTGGATTTTTCTAAGGATGAACAACTAAATTGAGAAGACCTAATCATGAAAATGATATCATGGGGAATTTCAAAATTCTCAAAGCCTATCCTAGGCCTAATAATGCCAGCCTTAGGTCCACTCCTATTTTTCATAGTCAATTCTAATATGGTTGGTTCTCTATAAGGTTGCAAAGTTAAGTTCTCAAGATGTTTAATTTCTAGATTGCACTTGATCCTAACAAGAAATGAATGCAAGATATGCACAAGCTTGGAATCAAGGTAATTACGACAAGAAATAACAAACTAACAAACAAGAAAGACAAAAAGCAAGCAAACACACAAGAAAGAAAAAGCAAACACAATGAAAACACTATAAACAATATTTACACTCTAGAGTAACTGATACCAATATATTCTTAATATCACTAAAATTTCGCAAGAAACGGTGCAAAAAACTTGAAGTTAGTTGGTGTAATACTCAATAAGCTCAAATAATTCCATTAATTAACATTCAATTCTAATTTAAATAAAAACCAACAATATGATAGTGTACTAGTCAATAAATAATAAAGTGGAGCATTTTTATGACTCCAAAATTTTGAACCCATAGGGAAAGTGCCACTAATAAGGCAATTGGATTACAATTATTTAAAGAGCTTAAGATTTCTTAAATTAATTAAACTAGAACAACTAAATTAAACTAAAACTCTTCCAAAAATTTAAATGGGATTCCAAATTATCTAAGGATTGCCAAATTGATTTATTAGCTAAGGATAAAGACTTAAATGACTTAATTAAGTTATGGAATAGGTTGGAATTCTTAATGTAGGGTCTTTATTGAATCAATACATTACTATAGTTAAGTTAATGCCTTATCTCTAACCATCCTAAATTGAAATATGGTCATTAATTCAATTAATTGGCATTAAGCTTAAAGTTTAAAAAGTTCTAATCCTAAATTCCATATTCAAGATTTGTACGCTCATGATAACCAAAGTAGATTTCTCAGATATTTGATTAAAACCATGTTGTTTACTAAATTTTTCAATGATTAAAGTAAATACCTGTTGGATCTGTAACCATCTTTAATCTCATCTTAAGTGCCCAACTCAAAACAAGCATTAAGATTTCACATAAAAAAAGATTAAAATCCAATAATGTGATAAAAACTTAATTAATCCATGTAAGAACCTTTCCCTAGCTTTAAAACAGATTAAACAAATCATATATATGTAGAAAAAATCAGATTGCATCAGGACATCACATGTTCTTGCAATATATGAATAAGGAGTAAGAAATAAGTGATAAAAAGGGTTTAGATTTCACCAAACAAAACTCCAATGTATTATACAACCTTCAATCAACTTAACAAACTCCTAAAATCCTTAATTATAACCTGAAATAACCAAAAAATGAAGTTGGAAAAAGAAACAAAAAACAAAAACCTAACCTAAAGGAAGAAAAGAGAAAAAGCTAGATTAAAATCTAATCTAAACTACTATAAATCTTGTTTTTTGTTTTGAAATTTTATCTCTAGAGCTTCATTTATATTTTTGGAGTAAGGTGACACAACTGGCAGTAAGTTGTAGTATATGGAGAGGAAGATCCAGCTACTTTTGTTTCGACAGGTAGTAAAATGGCACTTGAAGAATAGTTAAAGGGCATTATAATGCCCCTACTACTTAAGTCCCCAGATGAAGTAAAATGATGGGTTTGCATAGTAAAATGGCAAGGTGATAACTACTGCCATTTAACTCTTGAAATCTGGTTTTTTAGCTGCAATTTCTAAACTTTCTTTAAGTTTTAGCTCCAATATGCAAGTTAACAATTCAAATAGATACTGAATACCTAATCACTAATTTAGGAGTTAATGTTCATCAAATTACACTAGAAAACACTATAAATCAAGCACTTATCACAAAGAGAGTATAGTGAAAAGACTAAAATGAGTTGAAAGATGGAAAAGTTGTAGGAGGACTCGACTTATGATGTTACTGTGTCCCAGGCCATGTATTTTTTAAAGAAGGTTGTATGGGTTAGGCAAAAATGAAAATCATAAAGACCAAAAGGAATTGAAAGCTAGAAAAACTATAAGAGGACTAGACCTATATTAAAAGCAAGAAAAACTATAAGAGGACTCGGCCTATGACACAATGTGTGTCCTAAGCCATGTATTTTTTAAAGAAGTGTTCACTTGCACGAGTTAGGACATTGATGTGTCCTCGTCAAGTTTAATACAAATAAAATCAAGTTTTTTGCCTTTTTCAAAGGGTTCTTACCTATAGAAGCCTCCAAGCAGTCACCAAGGGTGAAAATACAAATCTAAAGTATCTTAATGAGTTTTTGAGCAAGAATGAAGGTGAAAGGGAGATCAATATATAGAGTATTTAATATTAAGATTAGATTTGGCAATAAGAATCATCAAGAAGTCAAGAGATTCAAGAGCTTTGACCATGAACCTTTCTATTCCTTTTCTTTTATGATATTTTTTGTTGTCTTTAGAGTCTTTTGGAACTAATTTTTGTATAGTATTTATATTGTTATAAACTTTAAGATGTAGTATTACATTAGTTTTCTTATTTAATGTAAATTTCCATATTTTTTTAATTGCCTATGGAATCAATGAGATTGGTATTTGAATGTACGCAGCCACGAATTCAATTTCAATTATATGATATTATATATTTAAATGGATCAAACCAAATGTAGCAATAGATCAATCAATAGGTAATGCATCTTACATGGAGTCATAGACTAAAGGTTTACATGAGATGTTCGGATTATGCATGGGTTAAATTAAAAAAATATGTTCCATCAAACTTAATAATGCATTTTATTAATTATTTGAGATAGAGTGACTAACCAATTGATTTGTTAAATTTAATAAGAGTTGCATGACTTGAATATGAGCATGTTATTCAACTTAGGAGACCTATGGTGTAGGATAATTTGGAGAACCTATTAAATCAAGGTTAAGCAATGAATATGAACACATCTTAGGGGGATTAACAATCTAGATACTACCTTCATCATTGCTTGTTAACTCACGTAATATTATTTTTGGATTTACCTTTATTTACTTTGTTTATTTTCACCAATATGATCAATAAATCCTCTTTTGAATAGGTTAAGTAATAAGCATAAGAATTGGTTAATAGTTGCAGTCCTTATAGATCAACCACCTGGACTCATGATAGCTTTACTACATTGCGATTGTTGCATTTACATCATTGCATGTCGTAGAATTGTTTTTGGAAATCTTTGGTTTATTTTTATTTAAGAAATAGGTACACTCAGCACCCATTAAGTTTTTGGCCTCATTACAGTAGACTGTATAAATTATTAGGAATTTCAATTCTTTGTTAGACTAGCCATCATCGTTTTGTTTTTATTTATTTTAAGTTGCTACAATCTTTAAATTTTCTAAACTCTTTATTTTTCTGTACTTTTGTTTTTGTTAAGAACTCTTCTCTTCTTGATCTTTCATTTATTCTTTCACTTTTTAGGTTAGGTGCTAGTTTTGGTTGGTTTAACACTTAATACGCTCAAATTTAATCAAATAACGTTCAATTCAAAACTAAAAATGCAGTAGTATACTGGTCAACAAGTAATATAATGGAGCATTTTTATGACTTCGAGTGTCAAACCCATAGGAAAATAGTGTGACTACAAAGGCCGTCAGATTACAATTATCTAAGAAGCTCAAGATTACTAAATTACTTAAGCTAATATAACTAAATATACTTAAAAGCTTCCAAATATTTTTATGAATTCCAAATTGCTTAAGAATTATCAAATTAAATAACTTTGCTAAGGTTTACACTTTAAATGTCTTAATTGAGTTATGAAATGGATTGGAATGTCTAATCTAAGGTCTTAACTAAATCAAAAATTGCTATGGTTAAGTTAATGCCTTATCTCCAACCATCCTAAATTGGATTTTTGTTATTTCATCAATTAATAGGTATTAGACTTAAAGTCCAATAAGTTCTAATCTTAAATTCCATATTCAAGATTAATACTCCCATGATTAACCAAAGTAAATTTATCAGATCCTTGATTTAAACCATGTTATTTACTGAATTTTCTAATGATTAAAGTAAATTTCTTAGATCTTTAATCATCTTTAATCTTATCTTAATTGATCACGTTAAAACAACCCTTAAAAACTAAAATAAACAACGATTAACATCCAAGCATGTGTTTAGAACTCAACTAAAGAATTTAAGAACCTGTTCTTAGCAAGAAATTGACTTAAAACATCATCTATAAATAAGAAAATTCAAATTCATCAGAACAACCATGTTCTTAAACATATATGAATAAAGCGAGTGAAAGAAGTGAAAGAAGTGAAAGAAGGGTTTAGATTCCACCAATTGTTGTTCCAAAGTATTAGACATCATTAAATCAACTTAACAAACTATTGGAATCCTCAAATGCAACATGAAAATAACATGAAGAAGGATGAAAAAAAAACCTAACTAAAGAAAGAAAGGAAAAAAAAACCCTGAGCTAAATCTTAGATTTGGAGCTTTCAATTTGTTCTAACATGTACAAAATTAGATTCTATGGCTTCATGTATGTCTCAGCTATAAGTGGGAAGCAAGTAAACAAGTTGCAACCAATCAAAATTGAAGAATCAGTTAGAAATGTCTCGACTGCTACTTAAATTACACTTGAAGAATAGTTAAACGACGCTATTTAACTACTGCTATTTAACTCCAAATGCTAACTTAAACACGAGTCTTGGGAATTAAACGTGGGCTGGTTTGGAGACCCACGTTTTGCTCCTGATTTAGCTTTATTTATCATATTTTCTTTTCGAGATAACAATAAAAAAAGTGACTAACCTTTTCACATTTTTTCAATTAAGTGATTAAGCTTTCAAAATTTTCAATTAAGTAACCAACCTTTAACATTTTTTTAATTTAGGGTTAAAAATTAATTTGTTCAAAAGGTTGGTCACTAAGTTGAAAATGTTTTAAAAGGTTACTCACTGAATTGAAAATTTTTTAAAAGATTACACACTCAACTAAAAAATTTTAAAAGGTTATAGGATGTACATGTGAACACAAACATGACATTTTTACTATGTAGACGTTGTTGTGATAAAGTCCGTTTGTCATGTTAGTATGAACCTAACAAAATTGATGTTTTTACCTTAACTGAAAATTTTTTAAAGGTTGTTCGCTCAATTGAAAATTTTGAAAGATTAAACACTTAACTAAAAAAATGTGAAAAGGTTAATCACTTTTTTTTACTTTTATCCCTTTTTTGAATCTTCACTTCAATTTAATGTTAATATTCAAATTAAACAATTTAAGATATAAATCAATCAATTCAACATAAAAATATCAAGAAAAACATATGAAATGAACCCATATTAACTCCCCCATACTTAAGCATTTGCTTTTCCTCAAGCAAATCAATCTATCATCAATTCAAAACAACATATAATTTTAGGAAAATAAACAATCCATTCATCTATATCATTGAAATCTTTCCTTAATCATCCAATCACCAAATAAATCATTCACATGCCATATGATTAATGAAACATGTAAATTAATAAACAACTTAAGATAATCTCATATTCTTTTAAACTTCAATCTAAATCAAATAAGTCATTTTCAATTATGAAATGAACATTCCTAAAGCAAAATGAACCTTCTTTTAATCAAAATCACATTATTTAAATATTAAGCATAATCATGAAACAATAATGTGAACTTTTATGGCTTAGTTAAGAGGGCATTCACTCTTTTTACATAAAGATAAACATTTAGTAATGAATATCACCGTTTACTCAATTAAGTCACCTCACATCACCTGGTTACTAAGACTACTCTTTAACGTCAATCAATTGGTTTGAAACCAACAGAGTGAATAAAAAATTGCTCACTTTTAAGCTTTTAAGAACTTTTTCTTTTATATCTAATTTTTATTTTGATTTTGAAATTGACTTTAATTTAAATAAGATATGAAAATGTCTATAAGAAGTCCAAAATCACTTTGACAACATACATTTTATAGCTGGCAAATCATCATGATCATTAGATATTCATTATCTAAAATATGAAGAAGTCAAATTTAAATGTTAATAAATATGATTAATTAAGAATATAACATCTTAATACTTAAAAAATGATTTAAATCAAAAGGAAAATTTCAATTATACGCATCAAAATAAAAAAAAAAGGTTTCCACAAATTATAGATTATATTGAAAAAGATGATAAAACTATAAAATTGTGGACAAACAAATATAAGTGTGAAACAACTAATTCCCTCCCCCACACTTAAATTGATCAATGTTCATAAAAGCAACAATAAAGAATAAATAAGAGATAAAGGGAAGGAAAGCACTAGGAATTAAATGATAATATCTATTAATGCTTCGTTAAAGTCAACATTGAAATTTGGTCTTTGCTAGCTACTGGAAAGCATAAAAGGAAAATGAAAGCACAAGAGGCAATAATGAATTAAACCATGCTCCATATATATATATCATATGGAGTTAAAATACTTCAGAAGAACTTAAATACATGAGAATTAGTTAAACTACAACTGAAGAAATGGAAATACAATTGAAAGCTAACATTAAAACAAGCAACAAAAGCACATGGTCCATGAACAAAATGTGAAATCCAAAAGAGCTACAAAGGAGGACTCTGATCATTTGGAGGTGGCTGGTATGCTGTGAAATGCTGCTATATCTGATTAAGTTGCTACTGAAAAATGATCCATATAAGAGTCCTTCCCATGAATTTGAGAGATAATAGTAGTAAAACCAATCTCCGTATAACTCTCCATCCTCAAAATAACGGTCAACAAATCACCGGAAGGATCAAAAGGTGGTGTTAGAGGTACATAAGCTGGAATGTGATCATTAGAAGGTAGCTTATAAATTCTTGGAGTGGCTCAGAGGAAACCTCTCTTATACCTTCCTTGAGAGTAGCTATAGGAGCAGGTGTTGGGATATCTGCATCATCTATACACTCACCTGCCTGTAATGGTCTAAAAATAATATTCCTCCACTCCTCACCAGCTCTATAATATGACCAAAGCTTTAAAAGTGAATAAAAATTAGAGATGGTGGGAAGCACTGTTACCTAACGATCAAAAGAGACACTAATCGTCTCAAATATCCTTATAGGCAAGCATGGAAAATAGAAGTTTTTGGTTTGGAGAGTAAATCGAACTACATTCCATAAGCTTTGTAAAATAAACCCGACCAAAGGAAGACCTTCTAGAGCTCGTAATCCATGAAGTAACTTATATAGAAGATATGTGTCATCAAATCTAAGCTTATTGAGACCACTAGCTCTTGGAAGCAGATTTGCGCTAAAGATTGCTATAGCTATCCAATCTCTAATACTCAATTGGCTAGTAGGATAGCCTCTCTTTTCAAGTGGACTAACTAAAACTAAGTGAAATCTAGCTACATCCATTGAAAAGGAAGGATTGGAAGGAATTAAATCACCTCGAATTCTATCCACCTTATGAACATAAATATCTCCTATATCTGGTACTCCTAAGAAAGTAGAAAGAAAAGAACGAGTGATTACTATTGGGGTACCTCGTACTAATGAGTGAATATCAAAGAGATCAGAGGCATTCTTCTCCTCGATATTAGCAAAGAACCCCTCAATGAGCAAAGGGTCGTAAGGTCTGAAAGGAGTAAGAGTTGGAAGCCACTGGAAGGTTAAAAAAAGAGGCAAAACTTGAAACTTGACCCCCACATCAGTTTTAATAGACTGTTAAATAAAAAAATTCATTATTATTCCTGGCCTCAAATGAATTAAATTTTTTTTGACTTGTAAAGCAAGAATGATCAAACTTTATCCTTAATTATGAGATAGAGGCTCGGCAAGATCACCTAAGTGCCATTTGAACTATAACAATTCAATAAACCTGATAAAACAAGTTAGAAAATACTAAGAAAAATTAAAAATTCTTGCTAGAATATTCCCCTCACTTGAATATTTCATATTCTGACGAGAGGATTAAAGGCTAAAATTAATACCAATTGAAAGCTAGGAGCATAAGGAACATAATGGTACTAAAATCAATTCAATTGGACTATTGAAACACAAGAAATTTGAGAAAATTACCTTATGTGTTTATTATGAAAATAGATGATTTAGAGGGATTTTTGGACAAATTTTGAAAGTTTCAAGTCAGATTGATTGAATAATCGGATAGGTGATAGAAAATGCAACAAATTAATAACAAGAGTGTTCAATTTAGATGCAAAATGTGCAAGTTATGGCAATTTTTGAGAAAAGAGGCAAAGTCATTCTTGCCTAAAACAAGGAGTTAAACGATGGCTCTGGGAATCGTTTAACTGCCCATATTTAAGTCTCCAGAAATGGTAAAATGATAGGTCAGAAAGTTAAACACCGCCATTTAACTACCCATGTTTTACTCTCTAAAATGAAAATTTTATCTTGAAAAACACACCAAACTTCATCAGATTAATCCCAATTCAAGTCCCAATCATTCCAGATGGGTTAAACACACAAATTGAAATGGATCAAGGCTAAAAACACAAAACACACTAAAATCAAATTAAAAAGGATTAAAACACACTTAAACACACTTAAAGAAATACTTAAACTAAATAAGAGGAAACTTAAACACTCTAAATTTTTTAAAAGAACAACTAAAACACTAAATTAAACTTAAACCAAACATAAAATTGAAAAAGAAATACGCTCAAAAACAAAGGAAAATATAGAAAAGAAAATCACAATAAAAACACACATAATTAAAAGACTTAATACTTTACTAAAACAAAAGAACTTAAATAACTAAAAAACAACTAAGAATTCACAAAAGATTTTAGAAACACACTAAATAAAATTAAAACAAACACAGTAGGCTTGAATAAAGAATTCCCAAAATAGGCTTTTTGTAAAACCAAAACAAAAAAAAAACAGGAAAAACACACTAGAATACTGGGGAATTAACTTAAAACACACCTTAAAAACACACTAGACTAAAATTCAACTTAAGACATATCAAATTAAAATAAAATAACTTAAATCCATGGTTGGGTTACCTCCCAACAAGTACTTCTTTAAGGTATTTTAGTTGGACCTTAACGTTGTGGAATTTTTAAACAAAATATTAGCTCACCATCTAACTTATTAACTCTATTATGTTGGTAAGGGCAAACAACTATTCCAAAGAATCCTATACCCTTACTTAAGAATTTAAAAGCATCATAAATGCTTACTTTGAAAAGAAACAGGGCAAAGCTCTTACCTTTAACAAAGTACCATGGAATAAAGTTAAGAATTACCACTTTTGGACTAGGATTAAAAGTAGAACACCTAGAAAGTCAATGCATTTATATGATACTTCACTTGGCTCATCTTTAACAATTTTGTCACAAGCCTCCATCTCACTCTCTTGTGAATCAATAAGAAGATTTTCCTCACCATTAATGATGTTTTCTTCATGACTTGTACTAGTTTCTTCTTTTAAGGGCAAGTCATGATTTACAATTTTAGCAAATTGAACCATAAAGTCGTAAAGTGATTCATCACTCTCCAAGGTTTTATCGAAAGGTTCAAATGCCTCACTTTCCAAATCATGGATAGTATTCATGCCCACATCAGATTCCACAACATTATCTACATGAAAAATGGATTCATCACTTCCAAATCTCAATAATTCCAACATTATCTAAGTCAAGAATTTGGTAATGATTCAAACATTAATAACATTCACATCATTAATGTCAAAAGGAATTAAAAACTCTTGCTCATTATCATTTCATTTAAATAAAATAGAAAACTCTTGCTCGCCATTATGCATGAAAAAGTATTGAATTCAATTGATTCAAATGCAAAGGACGCATTCAATGGAAATAGAGAATATTATTAAATGGATTCTTCCAATTGTGTCATTTGGGATTCTAACTGCAATTCTAAAAGAGTCTTATCTTGAATCCTACTTTCTTTGATAAGGGAATGCTTTTTCTAAATTCTCTCATTAAATCCTTCATTTTAATTAATTTAGCTATTCTAGCATCTTGATCAAATGAAAGTTCATAAGATGATCTAGAAAATTACTTAAAAGAATCTTGGAATTGACATGATTAAAAAGGAGTAAAATATGGTTCAAATTGAGATGGATTTTACCATGAAAAATCAGGATAGGGTGAATAATCAAAAGACCAAGATTCATGATTGGATACATTAAGGTTTTCCCATTCATTACTTACCTATTCAGGTTCATACCATTGGCGGTCTTGCTAATAATCATATTGTCACCACATCTTTTTAATGACCAGAAGTTGGCATCAAAAGATATGCATCACATAAACTAAAACACAAAATAAGAACACATAAAAAAACAATAAAAAACCAAGCAACACAATAAAAATAATATTTACACCCTAGAGTAATTGACATTGATATATTACTCATATCACAACCTATTTTCTTGGAAACGACAAAAAAAATTATTTTTTATTGGTTTAAAACTCAATAAGCTCAAATTCATTCAAATAACAATAAACTCAAATTCAATTCAAAACCAACAATACAACAGTGTACCGATCCACAAGTAATATAATAGAGCATTTTTATGACTTCGAGTGTCAAATCCACATGAAAATAATGTGGCTACTAAGGTAATTGGAATAAAATTATCTAGGAATCTCAAGATTATTAAATTGATTATGCTAATACAACTAAATTAATATAAAAACTTCCAACTATTTCTTAAGGATTTCCAAATTGAATAAATTTGCTAAGGCTTAGGCTTTAAATGACTCAATTGAGTTATGAAATGGATTAGAATCCCTAATCTAGGGTCTTCATTAAATCAAAATATAGCTATGGTTACATCAATGCCTTATCTCTACCCATCGTAAATTGATCTTTGGTTATTTCATCAATAATAGGTATTAGGCTTAAAGTCTAAGAAATTATAATCTTAAATTCCATATTTAAGATTAGTACCCTCATGATTAATCAAAGTAGATTTCTCAGATCCTTGATTTAAACCATGTTGTTTATGTATCGTGGTAATCATTAAATTAGATTTCTTGAATCCTTAATCATCTATAAACTTATCTCAATTGATCAAGTAAAGACAAGCCTTAAGAACTCAAATAAACAAAGATTAACATCCAAAAATGTGTTTAGAAATCAACTAAAGAATTTAAGAACTTGTCCTTAGCAAGAAATCATCTTAAAACATCATACATAAGCAATACAATTCAAATTCGTCAAAACAACCCATGTTCTTAAACATATATGGATAAAAAGAGTAAAATAAGTGAAAGAAGGGTTTAGATTTCACCAATTATTGTTCCAAAGTATTAAACAACCTTCAATCAACTTAATAAACTCATACAATCCTTAAATACAACTTGAAAATAACATAAACGAGGCCAGGAAAGAAAAACATAAAAGAAACATAACTAAAGAAAGAAAGAAAGAAACTCTAAGCTAAATCTTAGATTTAGAGCTCTCAGTCTGTTCTAACTTGCACAAAATTGGGTTCTATGGCTTCATATATGTCTCAATTGCAAGTGGGAAGCAAGTGGATAAGTAGCAACCAATTAGAATTGAAGAAACTATTGAAAATTTCTCGACTACTACTTAAAAGACACTTGAAAAATAGTCAAATAGTGCCGCTTGATTACTACCGTTTAACTCCAAAAGCTAACCTAAATGTGGGTCTTTGGGGTTAAACATGAGCTAGCATGAAGGCGCATGTTTAGCTCTTAATTTCTCTCTAATCTTCATATTTTTCTTGAATTTTCACTACAATTTGATGTTAATCAATAAATTCAAGACATAAATCAATCAATTGAACATCAAAATAAGGGTGAATCAACATCAAAATATCAAGGAAAAACATATGAAATGACCCCATATCAGGTGCTTTATTTTATGACTCAGAGTCATTTGATAGAATTGTTTAAACTAGATCCTAAAGTGGAAAAAACTTTTAGAAGAGATTTAAAGGAGAAGAAATTTGAGACTAGTGTGAAGTTTAAGGTTATAGTTACACGACTAGAAGACATAGATAAAGAGCTAGACTATGAGCTTAGCTAACCATGGGCTATCTATCAAGACCTCATTGCAAGGTATATAGTCTAGTATTCATAGGTCGAGGGTAAAGATTGCAAGCTTTTAAATAAAGCCATAAAAAATCTAGATGCTATAAAATTATGTTCAGTTTGAAAAGATACCAGATAAGGATCCTAACGCCCATTTCGCCAATTTTCTGAAAATTTGTGATACATTGGCTTAATGGAATTTCCAAAAAAGATGTTAAATTGAGACTCATTCCTTTTAATTTAAGGAGTAGAGCTAGTCTTGACTTAATTCTAACTCGCCTAGCTATATCACCTTCTAGAATCAACTAGTCAAAAAATTCCTTACCAGATTTTCCCTTCCTCTAGTCTTGTTAAGTTACATAAAGAGACTATTTATTTTCAATAGTAAGAGCAAGAAAATCTCTATTAGTGTTGAAAATGATGGAAAGATATGTTGAGGAAGTTCCCAAAGCATGGATTTGACTTGGGCATGTACATGCAAACCTTTCTTAAAGGATTAAATTTTATAGTAAAATAACTTATAAATGCATCATCTAGAGGTATAACAAGTTTCAAGACCCCTAAGCAACTCCAAGAGCTAATAGAAAACATTTCCACAAACATATACCAATAAGGGAATACAATTCAGAGATCCAATTTAATGGGAGTGTAAGATGTGGATATCAGTGCATCTTTGGAAGATAAACTAGATGTTTTAACGAGAGGTATTGAAAAATTGGCAGTGGAGTTAACATATACTTAAGTGATGTTTTATGTTATGTATGGGGGAAGACATCCAAGCCAGGAGTGTTAATCATGTAGCATTAGAGAGCGAGTTAAGCAAGTAGACTTGGTGGGAAAAAAACTCAGTAAACAAAGCTCCCTATAATCTAGGATAGATATAACCTTCAAATATATGCAATATGAAGGAGTTAATAGCAAAGTTTATTACTTTAACTTCAGATAGGGATCTTGTTAAGTAGGTTTCTAAATAACAGCAAATGCACCCATAATTAACTACACACCAAAAATAAAAAGCATAAGTGGAAGCCATCATGTTAAGGAGTGGAAAAGAGTTAATTAGAAGCAACAAGGAAAAGGACATGGAGGAAGTTATAGCTAAGCAAGAGACAGATAAATGTGAGGAAAGGAAGGATAAAGATGCAGGGAAGAGTGAACGACGGAAGAAGAAAGTAGTGAAAGAGTACAAGCAACCAATCCTATATCCAAGTCGGCTTAAAAAAGACTGTCAAGGTGAGCCATTCAATAAGTTTCTGGGGCTTCTTAAGTCACTATAAGGATGAATTTTGTTAAGTTTTAACTTATGAAGTCATATGAATTCATCTATATTCATAGGATAAAAGGGATCAAATTGTGTCATATTATGCGTAATGATAAGTTTAATTCCATAACACAATTTCTAGGCTAAAGCTCAGTTTTGGAAGTAAGTTGGAGAGAAAAAGAAGTGAAGTTGCAACTATAGACTAACTTAGAAGATCAGTTAACCGATGCTTAGAATAGGACAACCAATGCTTTTAATCAGTTGACCAAATGATCTGCAAAATTGAGACATAATTTTGGAGCAGACCGTCAGGACAACAAATAAAAAATGAGAATATAATGGTCTTTTCCAAGAGGCATCTTACCCTAATTGGAAGCTCTATACAAGGCCTTTTAAGATAGAGAAAAAGGAAGGGTCAGTAACCATTTTACACTTAGTTCTTTCATCTTATTTTCTTTAGTTCTTATGTTATCAGCTAATGTTTCATTTCTAGAAATTTCACTTCCATATTTTAGGTTGTGTTAACTATCATTTATAGTTTTTTTATTGCTTTCTTTTACGTAATCACGTTTTTATATGTTCTAGTATGTTTAAATTGAATGTTTAATGGATTTTGTGGTTATTTCTATTGAATATTGTAATGAATCTTTGTTTCATATAAATGAATGGTTTTGTTTCCAATTTCTAGCATTGATTTCACATTTTTAACCTTTAGTTTTTGTTATTTTAGATCTATTTTTGTTGATTTTTAATTGTGTGATGGTTTATCTTGTGGATATTTATTTATCCTTGATGCTTTTCATTAGTGTATGCTTGATAATTGAGCATGATGCATGTTTTTAGGTTTTAAATCACTTAATTTTAGTTTTTTTCTTATTTAGTGTGCTGAATTTTTATATTCATGTTTAGTTTTTGAGTTTTTGATGGAATTAACTTGAATTTAGGTAGAGAAGTCATGGGTTTTCATTAGACTAGAGTAAAATTCCAATTTTTCAATACTTAGTTTTTAATTTTTTACCTTGGTTTTATTTGATCAAGTATGGGTTATGTTTATTTCATTTTTATTTTGATTAATTTAAATATGTGTGGTTAGTTTCCTAAGGGGTTAAAGGTACTTTAGGGATAAAGCGAAGTTATTTGTAAGAATATAATTGAGCTTGCATTAGAATTGGTGTTTTAAAGCTTTGGTTGGGTTAGAAATTTGGTTTAATGTCAAGGATTAGGTATTATCTTTAGCTTAATCACACTTTAGGAAATTTCCTAATCTGAATGCTAGGTTTGAACGTGTGATAAGTAATAGTCTATAGCAATTTTCGAAAGTAGTAATAGACTAGTTAGATTTGTCTATAAACTTAACCAACGTGTTTAAGGTTCCAATCTACACCTTCTAAGATTGTGTGTAGGTGGGCTAAGTTAGTCATTCCTTAGCACTTAATGCTTCTCCACTATTAAACTTAAAGAGCTTGTTTGAGGTTATAGCAGGCTTAAAGGTGTTTTTATAACTTGTTAGATACACCTGCTTTCGAGGGACTAAGGGTTTGATAGCTTGTTCAAAACCACAGGCTAACATCTTAGCTAGAGCACCATTTTTTTAGATTCATGGATTAGTGATTGTTATGAAAACCCAACAATACCTTCAAGCCATTTTTTTGCTATTGCTTGTTTATCGTCTTTTTCTTTATTTTTTGTCCTTCTTATTATTTTTGTTGCATCTTAACTATTTTAGTGCTCATCACTTCAAGGGTTTTTGCTTTCTTTTATTTGTAACATTTGAAATAACAATAGAAACTAGATCTTTATGGTTCAACCTTGGCTTGTCATTTGCTACATAGTGAGGTATAATTAGGAATTATTATTTGATAGTTTTGCGACAAGCTATCAAATTCTTGGCGTCATTGCCTAGGATTTGGTGTTTGTTACTTGTTAGTTCTAATGTTGTTTTATTCTTTATTTATTGACCTTTCTAATCTTATTTACTGTTTTGCATGTCATAGAGCCCTCTAAAGCTTTCAAAGTTGCAGAAATTTGCTATAGGGAATAGAGGTTCCCTTCTTTCCCGATTTAATCCTTTTTCATTTTCTCATATTATAGGTTACACGAGGCTTCATCATTTCAAGCACATTCAACATACTCCCATACTTAGAGGGATAGTACATCATCTAAAGAGGAAGCTAAAGAGAACTTCGAGGAGCCTCTAGAGAAGTTGAAATCAACATGGAGCAATACCAGCACATATTAAAGGAGCTTGCAGCTCTTACCTTTAATTATCTTGATAATGAAACTGACTTTAAGATTAGACCTTGATTAATTCATGTTTTGTCTAATTTTACAAGTTTTAGGGATAACAGCTCATTGGGAACTAGCTATATCACTGACCTAAACAAATTTCTCAAGGAATTCCATGTTACATGTTTAGGGATGAAGCCTGATGGTGTCACGGTAAATCAACAAAAGTTGAAAACCTTTCCTTTTTCCTTGGGGGATGAAGCTAAGGAGTAGCTCTACGATCTACCAAGTAGATTGGTTACCACTTGGGACTAGATGTAGCATATCTTCCTCAAGAAGTACTTTCCAATGTCGAGGGCCACAAACATTTAAAAGGATATTTACGACATTCAATAAGAGGGAGGGGAGTCATTTCACAAGTATTATGAGCATTTTAAGAAGTTGTGTAATAATTTCCAAAATCACTAGATAAGTGAACAACTTCTTATTCATTATTTAAAGGAATAACCCCTATGGATAGGAACATGATAAATGTATCTAGTGGAGGGGCATTAGTCATCAAAACACCAGCTGATGCAAAGAGGTTGATAGTAACCATGGCGTCTAACTCACAATACTAGGGTAGTAGGAATAACATCATAACCTCTACACTAAAAACTAAGGGCGTTCTATCTCGAGTTTGGAGTAGCAAGTAAAAAACCCCACATCTTTGGTGTAGCAAACTATTATTGGAAAGTGTAAGGCAAAGGTATATGAAATTTGTTTATTATCTAGTTATTTAATTGATTCATGCCCTACTTTGTAGGGTGACCAACATGTGTACACTATAGGAACACCTCAGGGGCAACAACGAGGGTATGATCTGGGGGAAGGATCATCCAAACCAATGTTATGGGAATAACCCTTAAGGAAGTGGCACCAATTTTAGCCATGCAGTAGTAACATTGATACAACCCTCTACCTGGGTTCCACCAGTAGTAACCACGACCTTCTTCGCCTCCACAACCGAAAGTTGGAAGTATGTATTTAGATGAGATTTTGAAAATTTTGGCTACTAATACTTTGCAATTTCAACACAAGATGAGGAGTCAGATCAAGAATATGTAAATCCTGATAAGCTACCTAGTAGACACTGTGGACAAGCTACAAACCCAAATCTCCAGCCAACTTCCAAGTTAATCAGAGCAAAATATAAGACAAAACAAGTTTGCATCTTTATAAGGAGTTATAGGTGAGAAGAGAGGAAGGAGTTAGAAAATAAGCATGATTCGATTCCACTTATGGTATGTGGTCTAACTTGTATTAATCCTCACCATGTTCTAGCACATGTGGGAGGTAGTAGCTGCTACAAAAACAAATAAAAACATAGAAGACGCGTGAATTAGAGAGAAAAAATTAGATTTGCCATAGTCTTATAGAGAATTCTTCTTCTCTCACCATAGTTCTTCATAGTTCTTAGCTTCAAACACTTTGTTCTTCAAATTTGTGTGTTGTTTTAGAGCTTGTAAACATCTGAGCTTGGTGTATAAACATAGTTCTAAGTTTATAACTCACATTCGGGGGGTTTGTGACTCAGATTACTCATTGTTATGCTCTTATTTTTAAAATAATCAAAATATTTGTTCTTAAGCTATAACCTTGTATGTTCTTTGATTTTTCTGCATATTTGATTCAAACCAAGGGCTGTGCTAAAATCCAGACCAAGTTGGGAGTTACAAGACATGCCCAAAAGTTATACAAACTAGTGTTGTATACTTTAAACTCATTCTTTCAGTCTGTATTTATAGATCTATTAAGATCAGTTGCATAAGTTGAATATTTTGTATGTCTTGATCAATATGTGTGGTTAAATCATTTTAATTGCTAAGGATTGATGTTTGTATGATTTAAGAGAGCTTATAGGCATCTTAAAGGTTCTATATTTTATTTATTGAAGGTTTAAATGAACTAATTTTGGGCTGGCCACTTAAAATTAGTTTTTAAGACAAGTTAAGCACGAGAAATCATCTTAAATTATTAGAAAAATAAATAAGCAACACGAATTAATCCTTGCATGACCAAACTTGGATTTTTTTTATGAAATTTAGAGATCTAAGATTAATTTTTTAGAACTCACCTCTTTGAATTTAAAGCCCATTAACTTGATTTAAAGCATAACCAAACTTTAGACAAGATTAAATGGAGAAAAAACAAAGTCTTAACCATAGCTTTATTTTGATTTTGTAGAGGAACTTTAATAAGACCTTTAAAGTGTTTAAAGCTCAATTAAATCATAAATCATCTAATCCTTAGTCAATTTACACATTTGGTCATTTTAAAAATTTTTCAGAAGCAATTAAAAATTATTTTTGAAGTTTTTAAGCCAAGTTAGTCCAATTTTAGAAATTTTTAGATTTTTAAATCAATTTGTCTAGATTTTTCCTAAATAATTGTAATCTGATTGACCTAGTAATTAAGAAAAACTTTTCCCCATGGGATTGAAATTAAGAGTCTGGAATTTACTCCATTATAGTACTTTTACATTAAGTGCACTTGCCTTTATTCCTTTGGTTTTCAAAGTAAAATCATTTTTAAATCGTTCAAAGTTTTAAAGTCACCTAATCAACGCAACAAGTTTTTGGTGTCATTACTGGGAATTAGAAGGCCTTAAATTTAGAAAAATTAATTTCAATTAATTTAGTACTTGTAAAATTTTGTTTTTATAATTTTTTTTATTTTTTTGCATTTGTTTTCTATTTATTTTTTGGTATGTTTTATTGTTTTTTTACTTAGTTTACTTTCTCTGTTTGCTTATTTTATTTTATTTAGTGTTTTGTCCGAATTTGTTTGTATACTCGGGGATGCAATCTTGAGCTAGTAGACTTTGATCTAGAACTTGAGCACACATTGAGAAAGAAAAAGAAAGAAACTCGTGCAACTCCATCTGATCCATTAGACATAAAAACATTGATTGACACTGAATTCGAAACTGTAGAAATGGACTGTGAGGAACATGTAGTTGCAAGACCTCAAGTAGAAAATAAGGAACCAACCATGATGGATTTAGGTTTAGGGAAACGAGGTAGACCTGTAGCTAGCATTGTGTAGACCAGAGTCAACACAAATAATTTTGAAATCCCACATAGTATCATTTTAATTGTTAGGTCTTCCCAATTTGAAGGTTCAGCTTTAGAAGATCTTAATAAAAACCTTTAAAATTTTCTTGATATTTGTGATCTTTTCAAGAGCAATGGGGTCTTTGATGATGCAATTAGGCTTGGAATTTTCCCTTTATTTGTTAGAGACAAAGTGAAAGCCTGGTTGTCAACACTTCAACCTAGTTCCATTACTACATGGGATAAATTGATGAAATTGTTCCTTGCTAAATTCTCCCACCTGATAATATATCCAAAATGAAAACTGAGACTAGTTTTGTTAGCCCTATGGCACCCAAGAGGGGGGGTGAATAGGGTGTTTAAAAACTTTTACGGAATTAAAAAAACTTTGAACACCTAAGGCCAAGTTAAACAATACGAAATTCTTTAACTTAAATGGAATGCCAAATTATGTGTCAATATTAAGCAATTTAATCAGTAATTAACCAAACACACATGCACAAATATAAAGGAGATAAGGGAAGAGATGAACACAAGGATTTATAGAGGTTCGCC
>JAOXYD010025700.1:0-14386 GCA_028565735.1 Pinacopodium congolense | reverse complement strand
CAAAGATCAAATAAACTAAAGCTAAAGCACATAAAGACACACTTAAAACACCTAAAAACAACCTAGAAACATAACCTAAAAACACACTTATCAACCCTTCAAGTAATTTTCTAATTTTAAAGCTAAGTTTGAGTGGGCGATATGTAATAGTCCATAGTTATTGTTGAAAGTAGCAATAGGCTAGCTGGATTTGGGGTTAAACTTAGTTAACTAGTCTAGTGTTCCAATGATAAATAAAATCATTAATTTTGTATTTAAATATACATTTTGAAACTTTAATTCCTATTTTTCCTTAAGAATAGTCTATCTTCAACACGTGATCCAATTAACTCTTGCTATTTAACAGTTGTGGACATGATCTAGGATTTAATTAAACAACAACATTAAAATCTAGAAAAGCTATTGAAGTTAGATAACACAAAATCAAGCCAATATATTAAACATGTTTTAACTATTTTTCTAAAAAATAACAATTCCTACCATAGCAAATTGTTAGACCCTAGTTTTTATTGGAGGTATTGAGTAATTACAAACCCAATGACTACTATCTGTATATCTTAATAATCATCAAACTAGTGTTGCGACCTAGTAGTTAAATGAAACAATCATAAAGTATAAGTACAGAAGAAACTTAAAAGTTGAATAAATAAATCAAATAACATAAAAAACAAAAGATCTCACAATTGATAAGGCACCAAAGTTCTCAATTCCTTTCAACCACAAGAAAGAAAAAAGCCACTAAAGGTTATAAAGAAAGACAATTAGGAGAGAGAGACTAGAGAAGAAGCGAAAAAACTATTTGTGATGTGAGAAGATAAAAAGTTATGACTAAACCTAGTGTAAAATCCTAATATATTTGAAATATAATCCGAAAGGCTCTCACAAGGTCTATAAGATTTTCCTTCATTAGCTAGAAAACTATTAAAAATATAAAAATAGTTTCCATAAGAGTGATAATGAAAGTTGGAATCATAATTAGATTTTTTATATTAGTCTTTACAATGCCTAAACTATCCAAATGCCTTTAAGTCTAAAGCGTGCTTCATCTTTCAAATTTCACTTTCCTCAAGTAGCATGACCTTATTTAAGATCAATCTAAACTCCAAATATTTTGTAACATGCCTAATCTTAAAAGAGTGCAAAATCCATTAAATTGAATCTTCATTTCCCATAAAAAGATGATTTTAAACACAGAAATAGTAACAATTCTAGACTATCTCATGATCCCACTCTAAAGCATATACAATATATAGAAAAAAAATTCTCATATGTGAAAAATTCATATCTAAATATATTTGTAACTAATTCAACTAAATAACTAATGATATTAGACCATGTAATAATAGTAAATATATTTTTCAAAAAAAATAATTATAAGAATATCTCATTAATTTACATTATGGGCTTTGTTATTTACTACAATAGTTACTAAACTAATCAATTTATAGAATACGACACTCATGAGATTTCTTACTCTATTTCTAAGTGACTAATTAATAACATCATAACAAAAATGTTATAAAAAGTTTTAAACATTTTAGATGACAGTTAAAAATTAGTTCGTCAATAAAAGTTGGGTTTTACAAAAAAAAACCGAAAAAAATTGTAACGACTAATAATAAGTAGGTATACGACATGCTACTGTTTGAACTAGGGTTGTTGCCTTTCACCAACGCTATTAAGATCACTGGAAAATGTAGACAATTGAAAGGTGGTGCAAAGTTGGAGAGGTCATTGGTGTCTAGAAGTTTTACTGAGGATTCAAATCCTTTTGAGTAGAAAATATAAATGGTAAGAAAAGAGGTTGACATATGATGGTTTCCAAACATAAGATGTTGTTAACTATGGTGTCAGAGACTCAGTTGAAACTAATGACTAGTTGGATGGTAGTTAGTAGTAAGAAAACAATACGAAGAAACGAAAAAATGAAGGTAAATATGAAAGAACCTAGAAGCATAGTGGATTTCAATGTAAAAATTGATAAAAGAAGTGGAATGATAAGGATAAAGTGAAGAGAGAAAAGAGGTGATGCCGAAAATAGGAAAAAATATTTAACTACATGGTCATCACTCATGGCCAAACATAGCCATCTCTCATATAAGACAAGGGGTGTTCAAATATTTTGATTAAAATATCCCTTATTTTATTCATTGGATGACTATGAAAGGCCGCTAGTAGATGTTTATCTAATTTGGCTTTGACTAGAAGGGTATCACTCATGGTCATACACAGTAATCTCACATATCAGACAAGGGAGTGTTAACAAGTTTCGACTAAAATACTTCTTATTTTATACATGAGGTAGTTATGGATTAGTAGATGGCTGTTTAGTTCTTAGGGATTGAGTAAATGGCCATCACTTACAGTGATATATATATCTATCATATAAGACAAGTGGGTGTTAAGATGTTTTCACTAAATACCCCTTATTTTATGCATGGGTGGCTATGAATGGCCTTGAGTGATGAGCCAAATTTATGAATAAATTTTAACTTCAATTTGCACCCATTAATTTAAATGAATATAACAAGAATCATATGGAGATGGTTTAGTAATTCATAAATTATTTTTCATCCAAATGTGATATTATTTTTATAAATATTTAGTAGAGGTGGAAGGATACTTCAAGAATAATTTTAAAAGGACTAGTAGGATCAATATCTGATGGAGAATTAATATGATTAAACTGAAATCTTATGGATAATGTTTTACAATTTTATATAATAAAGAACATTAATGAAAGGAATAAATTATGTGTGGAAAGATTACTTAAAACCATTATAACATTCTTAATATTTAAAAGGTTATAAGATGTCGTTGGACACAAAGTCTAATCTACAAAGGTAAATGATATAATTGGAAACTTCAAGATAAAATAAAGGAGTTAAATTTAATCAATCTTAAATATAATTTATGACCATGATTCATATTCGTAGCCATTATATTTGAGAGCCTGATGAGTTACACACTAAAAACTGTGGAAAGAGAAAAAGGTATTGTAATCAAGTTGAAATTGATAAAAAATTTAAGAAGGTTTAAATTCAAATATAAAATGTTTGATAAATAAAGAAAATATGAGATATTATTTAGCCCTAATTCGTATTTAAATATTATCAAATAAGGTTTAATTAAAATTACTTATTATATTTCAGTTAAATCACTAAAAGTTCAAAATTATTACTATAAACAAGCACACCTGCTAATTAGATTAGTAATTCTAACTTAACTTTCTTCATACCATTTATAAAGAGCTTTTAATAGATTCATATAAAATCTTGTTGCAGGATATATCTATGTCTAGTTAAGGTGGTTTACACAAAACATTTATATTTGTGAAGAATTGTATGAAATAAGTCAGACCTTATAACAAGATATGTGTTACGATTAATACTTTTATTGTATTATGGTTTATTCGTGTTATAGAAATTATAGTGATCTCCACTTAAAAGACAAGTATCAGTAAATTATCCAATTTGTGAACTTATTTAGAAATACAATTTCATGATGAACCATGCAATGTGTTTGACTAAGATATGCCATATTCAACAAAAATTTAGTAGTTCAGTATTTTTCTATTTTAATTTTCAATATTTATCAACAGATTTTTTTTCGAGAAATAAGAGGATAAGACAATTATAGGTAAGAAGGGATTAAAACCACCAATAACATTGTTTATAATCATGTGCTCAAATCCATTAATGTGCATGTCCCATTTCATCCCTAATGGATCCATTCTTTATAGTATTGCATTATCTAAAAATAATTAAGTTATGAATGGCTAGACAAAAAATTAAATATTGATCAAATTGATTAAAAAAATTACATCGAATTTGCTTAAGGGGACTTTATTGTTAAAGAGGAATAGAAGGAATCTACATAAGGAAGGACCTACCTTCGATTAGCTAGTTGAATGAGGATAATTATTTTGTTCCAATTTCCATTTGATAATATACTAAATTAATTTAATTTATGTTTTTAGGAAAAAAATTTAAAAATAAAAAGATGTAGAATTTGAAACAAATTTCAAAATGAAAGGAGTTAATAAGAAATAGATGTCACTAGTGTATTAAAAATTAAAATTAAAATATAAGCATCCATCTAAAATTAAAACTATAAAGAGAACAAACGAAGTTTGGGAGATAGGCGTCAATAAGAAATGGATGCCACAAGTGTAGGGAGGGAGCATGATTAACTGTAATAGAGGCATGTGACTAGTATATGATGGCAAGCTCAAATATTAATTAACTTTATTGCCTATCCCAATAAATTGTCTCATTTTTACATCGTTCATATGATATCTATAGGGTGAGAAGATTATAAATTAGGATTACAAATTGACTAACAAATATAAGATTTAGTGGCAGCATAGGAACTAGAAATAAGTTTCACAATGTAAGAGTTACTGTATAAATTTGACCATAAAGAGTGATTATTATAAGGGAACCATCCATAGTTTGAATGGGTGAATTAGGAAGAAGTAATTTATGTAGTGTTTCAAAGTTACTATCATAACACTCCTACATACTTCAAAACTCAAATTCCAATGCTTAACAGATTTCCCAAATCAAATAATCCTAATATTCTTAGTTCAATTGCCAAATCACATCAAATCCACATAATGCAGTACTTTCAAGTCAAATGGATCACACAAAACAACATTATTTATCACCAACACCTAAATAATAATAAAAAATTTTGGTCAATAAAAAATAATCTTTAAAATTTTTTAACTTATTAAACTACCTTGAACTTTTTCTAAAATTATCAAAACTAAACCTAAACTTTCAAACTTACGAATCACATACCACTTCTCTAAAATTATAGATTTTCTGTTAAATATTTTTTTTTCTATTTTTTCCTACATCTCTCTCCTCTCCTTCTTACCTTTCTCAATTGACATTACTCCTCCTTTTTTTCTCCTTTGGTTCTCCTTTTTTTCCTCCACATCACTTTCCTTTTTCTCTCCCTTTCACCCCTTCTTCTCGGTTTCCCTTTTAAGGACTCATGCAAAACTTACAATTTTATGAAATGAAGTTTAGCTCAATAAAAAAAAGAGCTAGAGATTACAAAGATTGGGTTAGCTTTACAGGCTTTACAACTAGAGTTGGTGGACTTATTACTAGTAGAGTAGTAGTTGTGGCATGAAGTATAAGTTTAAGTCCTAAAAGGAATGAGTGGAAGCCCGAGTTACTGGTGGCTTGTGTTGACAAGTTGGACAGTACTAAAAAACATGATTGAGACATTTTTAGTATTGACACTTGGTGGAAAAGTATATGGTAATTGGCCTTCTCGCTTACATAGTAAGCACTAAAAGAGTTTGCAATGTGGAACATTATGACTAGGTTCTTTGAAGTGATGAAACCCAATCTTCCATTGCCATAGTCACAAGTATAATGCTACAAGAATGACACCTCTAGAGGGGAAGTTTTGCAGGCTTAACCCTATTTCAGTTGAGATGAGATGAGAAACAATAGTATCTAAGTATATATAAGAGATTTACGTAACAAAGATCTTGTACATGGTTCAGACTAAGAATTGAGAACCATAAGCAAAAGAATAGAAGCAATATCTAAAGTAGAAAGACTTAAACTTTAAGGTAGTGTACCTTCATTGTAGTATATCCCAAACTTTGATAAATTGTCAAATATATCCCTATAGTTTTAAATTTTTTCATTATGAGTCTAGTGCCATATGGCAATATGTGGACATACCACGTGACATGCTATTAGTCAGAAATAATTGAGCGACTAATGGCGAAAGTAACTTTGAACTTAAGGGACTTCTTTGATAGTTTTGAAACGATAGCTACCTAATAGATAATTTGCCAAACTACAGGTGGTTTTGGGGAAACTAACCCTAAAAAATATTAATACATAATAGTATTATAATAAATTCAAAATAGTCTATTCTAACATGAGAAATATCAATACGTTCCTTGTGTAATTAAAAATCAATTAAATTTTTAGCACTCATTAAACTATAGTGCTAATTTTTTTGGAAAGTAAAGTATAATGCCTTCATGACCAAAACTAAAACATACACAAAAGCCTAGTGTAAAGGAACATGCAACTAAATAAACCAGATAAAAAAAATTAAAACTAGGAAGTTAATGGGAGTTAGAGGAATATGATTATAAAAAGCACAACAAATTGTCAAACTCAAGTTCCTAGGATGACAACACTCGTGAGGAAAGACTTGGGTCATCAAATCAAGCTTTGATAATCTCTTTGAACCATTGAAAAAAAGTTTTGTAAATCTATGCTTAAAACCTTGTTCTCAGTACTAAAAGCCTACAGATTACTCTCTCCCTATGAAATAAATTCAATATTATAAAGCAATTTTGAGAGCAGCATAATTAGGTGAAGAAAGGCCCTAAGGCAAAACAACCTAATCTTATGATGTTATACTAGTTATGTTCAGTATAAGAGATGGAAAAAATAATAACTTCAGCTAGAGTTAAGCAAAAAAGACGCAACTAAAAAGTAGATGATCAATAGATTCAGAATCCAGCCTATATAATTTAGAATATATATAAAAAATGCCATCCCATTTAAGTTTTCTACTGTAGGTAGTCCATTTTTGCAAGCAAGTAAAACAATGAAAGAACCTTTGGGTGGTTCTAACTTTATCATACCAAAGTAAAAAAAAAAATTATAGAGAAGTCCCTATAAAATAATTCCTTATAGAATTTTTAGAATAAATGCCAAATTTGTGATGTAAATAAAGGAACTTGTCCTCCATCTGTTGGTTAGGGAGGTAGGTAGCAAGATTATCATTGCCATCAATTAACTTATGGCCTCTAATGAGCACATCCATTCTTTGCTACAAATTAGAGTTTCCACTTTGGCTTTACAGAGAAAAAAGTGCATGAGGATGAATGCTTTTGGAATAAAGACTAAGAGAGCCTAGTTTAGTCCAATTATTATACCAAACTAAGCTACTCTTATCAGTTCCAATTCTATGGACAAAAGCATTATGTAAAGAACTCCTTAGTCTATAAATTTGCTTTAGGAACCAATAGAAATCATTTTTTTCCTTTGCATTCCCAAAAACTCTATAAGAGTTGTCATGCGCTCACCAAATAATAAAATACGTAAATAATCTGAACTATGTAGTTAAGGCAAGTCAGGATCAATCTCATACAGAATTAGTAGTGATTCTAAGCTATTTCTATAGTTTAGATAAAAGAAAATAAAAAATCCTTGAATGTGAAGACAATTAAACTATACATAAAATGAAAAAAGAACACAAAGCATCAAGACTGGAAACAAATAAGAAATACAAAAGGATGGGTAGAGGATATTTTTAGATTTTAAGACTTATAGCTAATCATCATAACATATAGATTGTGATTAGCCATAGATGCTAGCTTGTAGATCCAAACAAGTTTTGAAGTCCAAAGTTCCTCCAACTTTAGATAAATCCCATAAGCTCTGAAAATATCCCTATGTAAGCGACAACCTAGAAGAAATTCTCTAGATTTAGCATCGTAACATCTTTAAGTACGAATGAAAGACTAGCATAAGCCACAATCTCGTAAGTTTAGACTGGGTTATTTAGAGAATTGGAATCCTATATTAATTAGTTAAGTTTTTTGACAAAACCAATTAACCTATTGCTACTTGTGGAAATCACTAGGACTATTATGTTTCACAAGCCTTTTCCTAGCAATTGAACTAGAAATTATACCTAGGGTGATCAATACTATATATTAATCCCAAATTACTATCATTAAAAAGAAATTCAAATTCAATCTTGAACTAAAACACAATGCCTAATTAATTCCTAATCAATTCTTACAATTTTTATGCTAAAATTCCATTAATATTGTCTAACCCACTAGAAAACTAATCTAACATTACAAAATTAACTAAAACTAATCATAATCAAATAATAAACAAACTAAAATAACACAAACTAAAGTTGAAAAAAAAAATTAAACTACTGAAAAATTAAACTAGGCTTTCCATTAATAAAAACGTCAAGTTCATACAATAAAAAAATATAAAACATAACCTAAACATAAAAAATAAGGAAATAATTAAACTAAATCACTAAACATCAAAGGATTTTCAACACTAACATAAGCATTGGAAAATGAAACGAAAAGATAAAGCTATTGAAAAAAATGAATAAAATGGAAGAGATACAACAATGAAAAAATGCTTCTACCATCACTCTCCAAGGAGAGCTAGTTGATGTCTTCCATTGGAGAGCTTTTTAAAACCTTTTTTTCAAGGTTTGTTCCACTCCTATTGTTGCATTCTCTCCACCTCTCCAACAAAGCCTTCTTTTCCTTTTCAAATGCTTTTTATCCCTTGTCGTGAAAGATTTGTTTTGTTTCCATTTGAAAGGAGGGGAAACCAAGTGTCCTCACCTCTCTTAAACGTTGCTGTCATTTCCATTCCAAGAAAGCTTACCAAGATTTTTGTCCTTTTCTTCTTTATTAAAAACGCTTTTATTTCTCTTAGAAGGCTTTTTTTAAAACTTTATTTCCTCTTCCATCCAAGCTCTAATCACATGTCCTCCCATCCTTAAAAGCTTTCTTTGTTAATCGTTTTAGTCTTCTTCTCCATAGGAAAAATTTTTGTCTTCAACGCCTCCTCTCTTAAGCTTTTAAAAACACCACCTTTTGTTTCTTTTTTTACCCTGTCTAAGGAAATTTTTTTAATTATTTGGTCATGGCTTCTTGCATATGGAAAGCTCTTCCTATTTAAACATATTTTCTCTAATTCGCTTCAAAACCTTGCTTGTTTGATCCCAAATGTATGTCAATATATCCAACTTAGCATTTAAAAAAAATTGAACCCATTTTGAGGATTTATCTATAAAATAGGATTGAAATCACATGGTAATGCATAAGTAAACATAATATAATTCAATCCTATCAAACTTCGAACCTATAAATTGATATAATGAATCCATAACACCTAAAATATTTCTTTCTCTATTAAAATCCTCTAAATATATTTTTACCAAGACTATCTTAATTATAGTTGAAATAGAGGTAAGATCTAATCTTCCTTGATTCTTAGGTAAGGAAATCTCTAGTAACTTGACTTTAGTTAAACCTGACCAAGCAGGATTACCCTTCCATAGGAATTTCCCTAAAGAGCCTGACATGCTGATAGACTTATCTAAATTTTAATCAAAATACCTAAAAGGTTCACATTAATAATACGATAACAAAAAAATAGGCAAGTATACAAATTGTTATGCAATCTAGTTATGGTGAATCCAAGTGTCGAATCCCCAAGTATTACTATTATCAATGAATTTCTATCTAAAATAGGTAGCATGTCAAATCGTAAAATGATTTGATTTAATAGAAAAATAAAACAAACAAAACAATAAAAATTAAATGCCTAAAATAATTCACAAGGTCTAACACTCAATAATGAAGTTAAGATTCATGTAATTAATCTATATTAATTTCATTATTAGACTGTACATTCCCTAAGGTAAATTAAAAACTCTTTCGTTTTATGTAATCCTATTAATTTTGATATTTTAAGTAAAAGTTCTTTCTATCTCAATCTATCAATCCAATGCATTAAAACGTTCTATGGAAACTATTGTTTTGGATGGGCTAACATCTAACATGAGCATTTTATGTAAACCTATCTTTAGGTCCCAATACAAGATACTTTGCCTGTGGTGTGACATTAAGCTTATAGTTTATTTCTTAATCTAATCATACATGATCAAAGCATTACTCCAATAATATTTACTATTCGAATTTATTAACAACCATAAGCCCATCAAACTAAAAATCTAGAAATCAAAAGCTAAAAAAGCCAATAATGAATCCTACATCCTAGAGTTTATAAACATCTAAATCTTATGAAAAGATTAGTTTTTACACGCTATATCAAACACCCAAACATCCATAAAGAAGAAACAAAATAAGAAAGCTCATAACAAATTATCTTAAATCCTTGAATCAATGATTAATATGTTAAATTCTATCCTTAATCTTTTGATTAATGCATTTGGATCTTCCTTTTTCTTTAACATTGTTTGAAAGCTTTCATATATGACATAGGACTTGCTAATTCTCTCTTCGTAGCCGCTATTTGATGTTTGGAGGGAAAAATCACAACAGTAATGTAAAACAAGTTATTTTCATATGGTGGGACTATCCTGGTCATGACCGTGGTTGTGAGTTTTATTAGCCGACTAACATGGCTAGGCTTGGGAGATCACGACTGTGGTGTTGGCTGGAATCAATAGAACTTCTGTGCAACTTTTGGTCTTCTCGCAATATCTCCTACATTGTTTATCCTTTGGTCATGATATTTGGTACGAAGTTTCCCAACACGATTTCTTTGCTTCCTAAGTTGCTATTATATCTTACAAGCTTGAAAGATGAATCTTATGGCTCTTCAATGACCTATAAAACATGATCAAAAATAGAAAACATCTAAGTAACATCTCATTTAAAGAATTTAACTCGATATGGTTAAGAATCGCTTGGATTTTTCTTTAAAACTCAAGCCAAGAATTACCAAATCATACCTAAAATATTCATGCTTCAAGAGCTATCAAATACCCCTACACTTAGGATGTTTCTTGTCCTAAAGTAATGACTTAAACAGAAACTTAACAATATTGATAAAGAGTTGAGAATTAATAGAGAACAAATAAAAACAATCAATGTTTTGATTTGTTTTAAAAACCACTTTTCTTTCATGATCAAACAATTTGTTCATATATGTACAATCACATTGTCAGTAAGTAGGTAAATTTCAATGTATAATATCGAATATCTATGAAATTTCATTTTGACTATTATGTAAACTTGTTCAAGGAAGTTAATGTTAACTTTAATCATAATTCCAATTTTAATGTCGATTAATTTAGGGGTTTCAAGTTGTCTTTTCAACTGAGGGAGAACATTTTATCATTAATGCCCTTGAATTACTTCACTTCATTACCCCTTTTGGATTTTTTTTCAAAGTTATCAAGCCTTTTAATGTGAAGGTGAACATTTTATCATAAACACCCCCTCTTATTTATGTATCTCTTAATCGCAAATGGTTACTAGCTCTAGCCATACACTTCAACCTTTTTATTTGTATGAAGCCAATACAGTTAAAGCTTTTGCTCCCTTTATTTAAGCATAACTACTCTTTTCATTTGGTAAAAGTACATCCTATTTCAAAATCGCACAATAGTCTATATGCAGCAACATTGGAAGTTTGGCATTTATAATAAAAGGTGCCCATAATCCAATGTAATTCATTTAAAACAAAAGTATGAAAAAAATTGAATAAAAATCATTACTTCTGAAATAAAAAATGTTGATAAAAATTAAAAATTCCAATTAATAATCGACTCTCAATTACAATCATTTAGTACAAAATATTCAAGCTACTCGAATTGAACTCCTAACAAACCAAGTATGGTAATACATGATAGATCATACCATAGTCAACTCCCCCTGCAAATAAACCAAATTGTCCTTGATTTGTAGGCCTGAAAAAATAAAAGTGAATGAAAATTGAGAAAGGGAAAGGAGAATGGCACTCCTTACATAATGAATTCCATATTAGAGTATGACTTTAGTGACTAGAAGTTGAATTCACAAGGTCAGAGTGTTTCGAGGTGTTAATGATCCAAGCTTATGATTGAAACCTAAAGATAGAAATTAAATCACAAGTTATCCAAAAATATTTAAATCAAAAGTGCATGAAAAATGAGAAAAGGAAAGGACAATGGCACTCCTTACATAATGAAGTCCACGTCAAAGTATGACTTTGGTGACTTAAAGTTAAATTCAAATGGTTAGAGGTTTCGAGATGTTAATGATCCAACCTTATGATTGAAACTTTAAAATCAACATTAAGGCACAAATTGTTAAAAAATATTTAGATCAAGAAATGATAAAGTAAAAATAAAAAAAGGAAAACATAAAGTTATGTCCTACAAATGCAAATGTGTTGGGTTGCCTCTTAAAAAATACTTGTTTAATGTCATTAGCTCGACGAGCTATTTGGAGTCTATGTCGGATTTGTGTTATAAAGATTATAAACATTGACTATTATGATGTCAAGTTCACCCTCTAAGTATAGTTTTAGTCGATGTCCATTGACCTTGAAAGTTACCTTCTCTAAATAATAAATCTCTATAACATTATAGGAAATTTTGTTTGTTGAAAACAAAAGGTCTAGACCATCAAGATTTGAACTTACATAAGAACAACTGAAGTCTTGAATTAAACATAAGGACTTGATCTCCTAATTTGAATTCCATTACATGTTTGATGAATTAAACATAAGGACTTAATCATGTCATTTATTTGCTTTTAACATGTAGATTACAGAGTCCTCATATGCTTCTTGGTGCCAATCATCAGGTTCATTTAATTGGTGCATGCATTTATGACTTGCACACTTTAAGTTACAATTAATAAGCTTAATAGCATAGTATGCTTTATGTTAAATTTTAGTTGGCTAGTGAAATAACTTTCCATAAACTAGCCTATATAGATTCGTACCTATTGGTATTTTGTAGAGAATTCTAAGGACTTAATCTTTAGTATCCTTTTTAGCTCTATGTATTGATGACTTCTACTTATCTATTGGTTTGAGGATGATAAAGTGTAGCTACTTTATGGGTAGCACCAAAGAGTTCAAGTACCTTTTCAAACCATTTGTAAAGCCCCAACATATACCCCATAAGTGTTATAGCATGCCTATGATGCATCAAGAAGTGAACATAAAAAATGAATGAACGTAATGGTTTTTAATGTAAAAGATTTGAGTAAATATGTAATCTGTTCATTTTTAGCAAGAACATACCTCTTTAATTTTTCCATTTCTTGGTATGTATACCTCCAAATTAGATACTTCCAATTGGAAATGAATTTAGAGGCATAGATATAAATCATTTATTAAAGAACAAAAAATTTATTATGCCTTGAAGCTTTTTGAATTCATGCTTGAAGTTGAGTTATGGTTACTGCCCCTGTATTCTAACAATTTATAGTGTTTTAGGTATAACTCTCGGAATAAGTAACTAAATTTGCATAAAATTTATGACATTAAAAAATTAATACATAGGGGCATGAAATTAATTGATAAGATTGTAGGCCAACTTTGGAAGTAAAGGAAGAAGAAGGACCAATATGTAATTTTTCTAAAGTTAACACATGGACCAATTAGATTAAGACATGTGCGAACTTGTGGGAGTAAGGCATGTATAACTAATAATAATAAAGCATATGTGTGGGTCTTGAAAGTTTTGTAATAAGGATGTGTAGAGGGGGATGTATGGCATTCTAAGTTCAGAAATTCTCCTCTCTATTTCACCTTTGCTATCCCGTCATTTTTCACGTAAGAAATTAAACCAATCTTAGTTGAAAAGACAAAAGGGAAGGGATGGAAAGGAAATAAAAGAAGTACTTTGTAAATTTTTCGATTTTAGATTTCACATAGTGATGTGTAATTGTTGCTTGGATGTTGCTTTGGTGTTATTTTTGTATTATCTTGGACAAAATTGGTTTAATACGACCATAGAGTATTATGAAGTGAAATTCTATCCACGGTTTGTTTGAATTAGTCACGTTGTTTGAGTCATAACTAAGCTTAAAGACCCTCAAATTGTGTGATTTTAATTGAATATGAAACCTAAGACATAGAGGCAAATGTTCCAAAAGAGACTTTGATTTAATTATCGTTCTATTACTTTGGAAATTAAGGTAAAAAAGGTGACCTGATACTGCCTCTATTTTGGAACAGCTTGTGATATTTTGCTTATATCTCATGACTTAGAAGCTCAAATAGTCTAATTGATGATGCTATAAAAACTAAAAACAGAGGAAAAAAAACTATCTAGAAGACCTTGCAACCTCGTTCTGACATTCTACATATATATTAAGAAACAAATAGTGGTAAGAAAGGAAAAATTTTTTGTCACGATATGAGACCTTTCAAACACTTCCAAACAAATGCAGTAGGAGTTATCATGTGTGAATTGGATGATTGAACAATCGAATTTAAGATTGAGCACAATGAATTCCAAAGAAAATGTATTGGTACATAAATGGTTGATATGCATATTTATTCAACATATATATATGTAGTATGATTATAAAAGTGTGACTTTCACACCCTTCTAATGGTGGTAAGCTATGACTCGCATGTATGAATACATATATAAGTTTTATGACCTGAAATATATTTCCTATGATTTGTTGAAAAATGAGTTGTGAAATTTGCAAATGATTAAAGGAAATGTTATGGTGCCTGCTTTATTGCCTTGGTTGTGGATAGATAGGTATTCCTATACGGTTATAGTGCAGCTGCTATAGTCTTACACCACCAATGCCCACAGATTGATAACTTCAGATAGTCGTAGTTTGATGCCTTTAGGTATCCACAAT